>NQII01011936.1:0-25209 GCA_002778355.1 Clitarchus hookeri
ATCGTCTCATTCCCCGAGGAAAAAAAATTTGTGTCGATACCATAAGGGGTTTCCCATGACGTGTACCATAATTATTGTACAAAGTCATGCGGTTCATATTTTGTGTAACATATTTATGGTACAAGGTACTATTACTATTGTACACCGTGCCATAACTTCGGTATTTCGTACGATAACCCAGACATTCGTACCATAACAAGCTTACCTTTCGGCCTTGAATGGACATGGTTGGTCAGTACCATAATTGGTTCTGCACCACACATGGACATGGATNAAGCTTACCTTTCGGCCTTGAATGGACATGGTTGGTCAGTACCATAATTGGTTCTGCACCACACATGGACATGGATTGGGCCGATCGAAGCAGACATTGGTGGCTGGGCTTCTTTTCAAGCCGGCGTTTATCGCATGCAATATTTAGGACTTCGCTGAATTTCTTGACAAATACCGTTATTTCTCCCAAAACGTTTGTTACTATAACCACGCGAGCGAAGCCGTGGGTACAGTTAGTAACTCATAGACCTACAAAATGACTGCTAAAAAGGGGCGGCGGTGGCGTAGTGTCCAGGACGCTCGCCTCCCACCACGGCGATCCGGGTTCGATCCCCGGCGGGTTCACTCCCGGATCCTCGCATGTGAGTATCGTGCTGGACGATGCCGCTTGCCGGCGGGTTTTATCGGGGCACTCCCGTTTCCCCTGCCCTTGCATTCCAGCGCCGCTCCATTCTAGGGTTTCATTTCTGTCATGCCCGGGGATGACGGTCACCTGCGGGTCCCAGCTGGAAAGACCGTCACTCAGAGGGTGTCGCCTTGCCCTGGGTGCACACGCCATTATTATTAACTGCTAAAAATTCCGGAAAAATATGTTGATAAGTCTGAGAGTGATAAGGCTACTGTAGCTGCATGGATTTTGAAAACCTTTCCCACCATGAGGCACGTTTGTCTGGATATGAGAATCTGAACTTCACGAACAACAGCAGACCAAACTATAAGAGGATTAGTTTTGCTGACGACATCCACTGCAGTAATGTTAAGTTAATTAAATTATTACTAAAATCCAGATATATTTGTAATGTATTTAAGAACACTAATTAACAGGTAAAACTAATCAGTATAATAAATATTAAGTAACAAAAATATTTCAATGTACGAGAAGAAAGATTTGGTAAGCATGCCCGAATATGCACTCTAAATCCCATCTCAGTGGAATGAAGTAACTAAGGACAACACAAGTATTATTAAATGAAATGAAATTACCCGTACATTGACTGACACCCTCCATACAATTTTCCATATTTTTACAGTTAAAAAAATTAAAACGCACGTGTTTGAAGTGGGGAAACTGACAAACGGATTCGTTATTATTAAAATATAACTATTTTATTTAGACAATATAATCCACAACCGCTTGAGTATATATTTGCAAATCGGACTAAAAAAAACGTCAGAATCTAGTATCATGTAAGCATCAAAAATAAAATTGTATTTATTTTTCACAAATAAATTATTGTCCGTTTCTCTTGTAACTTTCCTGCTCTCTGCAATGTAACATCCTGTTTAGTTTTAACGCTACAAAAACATTTGTTCAATTCAGCCTTCAATACCAACCTACTACATCGAAAATATTAACACTTAACAATTTTTAACAACCATGTTTAAGAGTGGCGTTCTATCTTAGGACCATGGATAGGTTCAAATTACAAAAATTAGTTAACCAAATAGTTATAATAAAACAACGCAATAGAGGTGGAGTATATACACTATAATTCCATGGAAACGTTAAAATATTATAGTACAATTGTGTGTATGCGAAAAAAAAAGTTAAAAAATGGTTTTACAGGACAAAAACAAACGTAAGCCTTGAATGGTTACACAAAAACGCAAATATTAAGGGCAATACGTAGGACCTGGCGACGCCAAATGCAAATAGAACAGCGTCTGATACTCCAACTCTTTGTTTCCCGATGTTCGGAAATGGCAGCAAGTGAAGATTAATGGAACGCTTTATCTGACGAGGCACACACGTTGTTTTTGTTCCCGGCGCAGCTGTGATTAAGTGTTTGGGTTGGATGCTACACGTCGCACATTCAAAGCTTTCTTTCTTTTATTTTTTTTTTTGAGCTTCTGAGAGTGCTGTATTGTGTTCTCGACTTCCCTTCACAAGTTTTACAAGTCGTTGTTTCCGACGGGTTTTCGCACTCGCTAGCGAGTTTCGTAAACGACTCTGCATACTTGTGCAGACAGCGCCTGTCATACAGTCGAATCCACCGCCCTTTAGGTACCGCGGTGGTGTGTTGGTCAGACTGCTCGCCTCCCGCCTAACCGAACCGGGTTCGATTCCCGGCGGCGTTGTCTAACAGATTTTCGCACTTGAGAATCGGGCCGGACGATGCTGCAGGCAAGCGGGATTTCTCGGGGATCTCCCGTTTCCCCTGCCCTTTCATTCCGGTGCTGCCCCATACACACCTCGTTTCACCCTCATCGGCTCTCAAGACTTAGATGTTAACAGCCACCTAAATATTTCCCTCCACACTCCACTGCCATTTTGGGAATTCTTTTTTTCATATACAGCTTCAAGTAAAAATTTGGGGTTTCCTTCTAACCAACAGGGCACGGAAAATTATGAAGTTTACTCTCCGAAGTCGATATGTAATTATTACCTACGTAGATGCTCGCACGAAATAATTATTTTTCAAGACGACTTTCAAGTATTGGATGATAAAACCTAAGCAGTGAATATACACTATTAAAAAAAAAATTCTTAGTTACAATTAATGTTATTTCCTTGCTGGAAAAAAATGTTACGGCTTATAAAATACCTATTTAGTTCTGCAAAATGAAAGTTATGAATCCAAAATATTATAAATGAACTATTATCGAGAATAGGCCATCTTAGTACATGTTCAACTAATCATTTCTGAAAGGTTTTCTTTATTTTCCCCTTTATTTCTCATTGTGAATCTTTCCATAATCACAGGTAAAACTAACTCTTCACTGACAAAATGCTAAGAAAGAGTCCCACTTGGAAGTAGCGGCTTAGGCGTTCAACTGGCCCCGTTATAACTCACCTCGCTAGTAGTGTTCAGCGTACATCGTCACGTTTTTCCCACGTTCAAGCAAGATCAGCACTGGTAGATAGCAGGACACTTGCGCTGATCAGGCACAGTTGACTGACCCGAGGGATTCACCTGTCTTCACAGCCAGTAGAATTACTGCCGTGAGACTCTATAATTATGAGGATGAAGCAGCGAACCTGTGACAGGAGTCTGCATTGAAATTTGCTACAGGTTTTCCACCAACAAAATTATAGGTTCACCGCATAAAGTCCCACAGGAAGAGATGGTGTTTATAGCGGGGAAATTTGACTACTAGGATTCAGCATACTGTACACATGTCCGACAGTTTTCCTTCCTTATTGACTGTCTTGCATTTACAAAGATACTATACCTTTTCACCGGACCAATGAGGATTCTGATAATGCAAGGCAGAACGTACGTGATTGGTCTACAAACAACTTAGCCAAGTTAAAACCTTGTTCATCCAATTATGAAAATAGACTAGTTGAGTGTGTTGGCTCAAAACATTTTCGCGGTTTTCCACCATCTCTACCCATAGATGAGGCCAGTGACTTTTCGCGTAAAAATCGGAGCACACAGTAGACTTCAATACTATATACACACCTCAGCTGTTGTTATACCTCCATTGGCTGCTGGTGCCGTGTCCGTCTTTGACCAAGCCACTCAGGACTAAGCAACTCCGACACTGAACCTTCGTGATTCGTGCGCAAACGGTTAACACGGGCCAGAACATTTTTTACCCAATCAAAGAAGCTGGACGACCCTACAGTGCTGTGAACTGTATCTTGTCTCGAAATCTTTTCGCGAAATATCACTGCTCTACCCATAGGTAAACGCAACACGACGAAAACACTGCTCGCCAGTTGAGAGCATTGTGCTTAGTGGGGACGACGCATTTCACGTGCGTGGCAATGTAGCCTTTATCGCTCCCGTGCTTCTTTGCCTCAGATGAGGAAAACAGCAAGAGGCAGGCGAGCCTCTTAAGAAAAGCCCAATTTAAAAAAAATGTTGCAAAGTTATAATAATGTTTTATATATAAAACCCCGTTTTAGATATGATCTTCCGTAACACAATTGAAATGATTAACGAACAATGCTACGCATCTGTGATTCATCCATATGTTGTTCTTTTTTTGTATATGGTTTGAAACCACATAAATGTGGGGGGGGGGGAGCGTGAAATGATGTAAACAATAGTGAACGCACTTGCGGGGGTATTTTAGGATTAAGCGTTCTTCTTAATCCAATTAAATTTGTTACAATATATCGCTAATTATCCAGATTCTTAACATTTTTACTTGGCCTATTTAGAAAGCCTAATTGCTGATTCGAATACAACATTCAAAACTTAATATTAAAAATTAAAACTTATCATGGCAAACAGGACTACTTAACAGAATTTCCGTAGTGCCCACATCAAGCTTATATAAGACTTTTATTATGTGAGACAAAGAAAAAAAAATTTGGGTACCTGTGATTATGGTAACAAATGTGACAAGAAACGGTTTATTAAACTTGGAGCATCGTCAGCTTCAAGGTTCGAGAAGGTGCTGAATTGGACGGTTGTATGTCAAGTGGTGGGGTTTCCCAGCCCGCTACAATTCTTGGGTCGGCGATGCGGATATCGAATGGTAAACACGGAAGATTGAATTAATAAACCTGTGCTTTTTTTTTCATTTTGACATTATCAAATAGAATTAGTTTTTAAAATAATATTTTGTGTTTTTTTTTATTTTTAAATACCCTCCGCTTTATATGAAAATTATTTTTTAGAAAAATTACTTATGTTGAATAAATAGAAACAAAAATGATTCAATGTGACAATTTATATATTTTGCAGAAATGGTCACTGTGATATTAATGAAGGTTTTACAGGAGTTATTAAATTTTTTAATGATTTACGGCAGGATCGTTAATAATGCTGTGAAAGGCGTAAATAATACAAACGTTGGGGAAGCTCTTCGTGTTGTGTTTAGGCGGTGGCATAAGCGAAAGCAAGACAGAAACCACCTTGCCTCCTGCTAATGCACGTTTCTCTAAACGCAGATATTTGACACCTGGTAGTAGCGTCCCTGGCAGATCCAAGTAAATATCGCAGCTACATTAACGTGGGCGTATGGAGATTAAAAAGCTCGTTATTGACAGCCCTTAAGGTTGAATGGAAGGGAAACTTAGTGTGATTCAGCCTCCAGAGATGGCATTACGTCAGCTACAGAAAATGTAACGCCTGTAGGTAGGCAACCAGCCTAGGAAAGGGTTTCAGGGCTACGCGGGCCAGGGATAAAGACCTTTCACTCAGCAGTCTATCGCTTCTTGGAATTTCCACGCAGTCTTGAAGCAATGAACTAGATTCTCAGGGACAGAAGTCCAGCAGAACAGTTTTGCTTCCTTCCGCTTNTAGATTCTCAGGGACAGAAGTCCAGCAGAACAGTTTTGCTTCCTTCCGCATGTCTGAAGGTTATTTCACAAATGCTATCTGCTAGTTCCTCAATTTTATATAACAGAGGTTTTTCGAAAATACAAATAAATTGCTACGCGTAAATCAGCGTTAGTTCGACAAATGGGTGATAAACGATATAACTGTCTCCGTTTTATTTTGTGTTGACAGCGCTGTGCCATCAATAAATATATAAAATAGCAAATTTGTACCACAGCATAATTTTAATTTCCAGCATAATTTTGTGTTGCAGACCTCTATAACCACATTTTGTGGATGACAGCATTACGAGTAGCAAATTAGTAAAATCAAATTNATTTTGTGTTGCAGACCTCTATAACCACATTTTGTGGATGACAGCATTACGAGTAGCAAATTAGTAAAATCAAATTCTGATTATTACACAACGCGAATGCAAAGGCTAATAATTAATGTGGAGTTTACGATATTCTGATAGGTACCTGACCGCAACACTTGGTGCCATGGAAACTTCCACCCCGCATGTTGTTTCCAAGACGTAAAGCAGCTCCCGATAAGCAGAAAATATAATGATAATCGCGCCCCAGGACACATCTTCAACTGCAAGGACCCGGTAGTTCGCCGCAGCAGTTCGAAGCATAATAATGCAAAGGAGCGACAGGAAGGACATTCGGCGCCAGAAAGGCGTTATTTGTGCAACTGCTACCATCGCAGACGACATGGATGACAAGAGTGGCATGATTTTTTTTTAGGTTAATATCTGGGATGCATGAAATTATAACTACAGCGATATTTCAGTGAGCTAAGAGAAAATTAATACCTGCATTTTTTTACTCGTAATAAATATTCCTGCGTGCTAAATAAAAATAAGCCATACATTAACCGTCACCATGGACACAGAATTTTAGATTCCCTTAAGGGCGGAAGGGAGGAGGGGAGGCTCAAATTTTCTGTAACCATTCCCATGTTGATTTTAATATATTGGTATTATCTGTATCAATGATTGATGTATGTTTGCGAGAGAAGTTATGCACGAATGTAAGACGTATTTTCATTTATGCCAAGGTTTTAAACAACACGAGTTACAAATATTTAAGAGAATACAGTACTGAATTTCTGCTTGAAAAGTAAATGCGAATTATAAAAGCATCCTAAACAACTAAACATTCTGAATCAAATACGTCTTAAAATTTTTACAAAACCTAATAAAGTAACACATTAAAATACCATTACATTTGGAAAGGAATTAGGCAAGAAGCTTACCATACATTATACTTATTACAAACTGAACTAGTGGTCAACCACCCTGTAGAGAGGGGAAGGGCAACGTCACTGCTGGGTGAAAGTAGATGTCTGACTGCCCTCTTGCCCTCCCCCCCCCCTCCCTTACACTTCTCTCTTGTGAACGTCATAGTGATTCGTATATATATAGGACGCTAAAACCTACACTGAACGAAAAACGAAAATAAGTGCTGCGGTGTTCAACTTCAATAGCAATATTGCAGTAATGACACCAGGCCACGGATCCAGAGGTAAGTTTCAGGTGCTTGGTGGCAGGGGGGGAAAGGAAGAGGGGGTATTTTTCTCTAAGAAAAAATATTGGCGTGTGGCTGTTTCGGGAACACGGCCGTGAGTTATACGTGTGTTAGCGGGAAATATTTTCTTTGGGATATGGGAATAAAATGAAAGTAACGAAATCTATATTTCGGACGTTCCGCAAATTAACTGGAATATTTTTATTTCAAAGTGCAGCATTGCCACACTCGGCCATACTACTCGAAGAAGGTGGCATGGTTTTTACGTTTTTTTTATTCTTAGTCACTGACGTAACAATGGGAAAAGAAGTTCAAAGGAATACATATGCAATTTATGGCTTCAATTGACACGTCTGGACGATATATTTTTATTTGGCAGCAAAATCAGCATACTGGCACATCGGGGCGGCGGGTATTAATCGGGATCTGAACATAGTATGTGAGGTAGCGTCCCAACCAACTACGCTATCCATAGAAGTTTACTACAGTGGAATAATATAGTCAAATGTGGTTTGCTGGATATTTATCGTCTTACGTGCCCATACACGCAGAAAAAACAATAAAAACATTGTCCACGTGTACAGACCGACTACATATTCATGTTCGAGTTGAGGCATTTCAGTAGAATCTTACTTGTAATGATCCTTCCGCCTACGGCGCCATCTTGTATCTAAATATTAATTTGTTGTAATATAAATTTGTCGTAGTAATTGGTTTTGCAAGCAGTCTTATATGCCAAGAACTGATATATTTTGTACGAATGCTGTTACGAAATAAGCGGTAATACGGATAGAATGCTCTGAAGATGCTACTTTACACACTACTGTTAACGTAGCCATTAATCGTTCGCTGGTTCTCAAACTCCTGATAATTTATTGGCGCCAGCTTCTCTACATAACTTGCAAGGTGGCCACTGCTGGTAGTTGCAGAATACGCCACCACACACCTACAGAAGCACATAAGCTAAATTTACGATTATTCCAGTAGTTCAATTTTTCTTCGAAAACTATTCGTCCTATCTACATGAAACCTAAACCATATGAAAACGGTAAGTAATATCTTAGGCCGTTTCAGAATTTTGTGCTTCGAAGACTTCAACTTTATATTATATGGCCAATTCTAAAAATTCGTTTAAAAAAACATTACTGACGATAATATTTTTCCCCCGCTTTTTTTTATTTATACCTTCTTATGAGATCATGAAAATCGTAAATGAAGGTTCACTCTTTTTTTTTTTTAGAAAAAAATTAGCTTTGGAAATTTTGTTTAAAACAAATATCAATGAACGTCGTAGAAAATTAGCGAATTAAAAGCAATTTTTAAAATATATTTTTAAGAATTTCTGGGAAATTAATTTATTTCGTTAATAATAGTTTGTATTAGTTAAAATTTAACTATCTTCTTTTAAATGCAATTTGAACCATAAAGATAGCTTAATTAGATTTTAAGCTAAATTAAAATTTAATTCATGTTATGTTTGCAAGTTTCAATGGTTGCGGAGTAACCAGGATTCCAGCCCTCATTCAACTTTAACTTTCCATGCCAAGTAGAATATTCACCGCAAGTGGCCGGAAATTACACCGGCTAGTAATGGTTAGCTGCACATATGGAAACTAACTTTTTCAGAACTTCCCTGTTCAAAATTTCGTAAGATATGCTTGAGCACTAACGCTTGAAATAATTGAGATTATGATGACAGTAAATTATAGTAAGCTAGCACATTTTAAAATAGAGAGTTAAAAATGTATTGTTCGAAATGATTACTCACCGAAGTTACTCTCGTTTTATTTTATAATGAAATTATGATATAATTATTTTATACTAAACTTCATGGTGTCATTCGACTCGGGCTTGACTACAAATCATTATGCCCATTGCAATGTTAATTTATACACGTGGCAAAATGTCACGCAGTAGGCATAAATATAAAACCAAGAAGGGCTTCCAAAATGGCTGAGCTGACGTTTAACAAACTAAAGTTAAACGCTGTAGCAACGGTGATCTGGTGATCTATATATCTTGTATGAGTCACATGACTCAGGCCGTATCCGAATTGTCAATGTCATTAAGAACGCACGTGTGTTCCCTTGTCCTGGTGTAATTGTTCAGACTATTCGTAAGGTCATCGCCCTCTTCAGAACATACACTAGAGATGAAGCGGACCGATTTTCTCTTCTGCGCAGGTTCCCAAAAAAATTAATATGTAGAGTATTAATAAACATACAGTGTTTCTTAAGGTTGAAATAAACGTGTTAGATAAACATATCTGAATAAAGGAATTATTAGTTTTGCTTTCCAGTTTCTTCAATGAATATATGTTTAAGAATAAGCATATTTGTACAATGTTTACTTTTTCAATAATTTTACTGTTTTTAGTTGACCGACGCATGAGTTAACTGATCAGGTCCTTGGAAATGTTAATCTTGCATATAGTGGAAGAATACTCAATGTGCATACAAGTAAATCTGAAGCAGGTCTTTTGAAAGTGCTGAGTTTACCGTTAACAGTCTCTAGTAAACATATGGGTTTACTATATTTTATCACGTGAAAAATGCCAGATGTTTTTGATCACCACGCAAAAAAATAAAATGCTTAAACCGAAGGACATATCCTTATATCTTCCCTATTGACTGGTAACACTATGCGCAGCTGACATTCGCACACTACCTCATATTTCCTCTACGTTTGAGACATAGTGTGGTAGCACATTCTGGTGGCAATAGCACGAACTACGAGAAAACAGGAAATATTTGCTGCATGAAGACACAAATACGTGTTACCATTTTTAGCTAAATGTGTTTACTCACAATAAAGTACACGTTCATTGAAAAAAAAAAAAGTTACTGACCTTTCAAAGTGGACTTTTTTATAATCTTCACAGAACGTTCATAACTTAAAATGAAACAAATATGGCAACCGCAGTAAGTGCGCGCGCACACAGAACAAGAAAACAGCTTCACGTACTCGCCCAAGATAAAGAGACTCTGTGTACTCTACTGGGAATTCAGACCGTGCTAGTATATACATGATGGCGTCACAGACAGGGCCGAGCACGAACATCTGTATACGTCGGGACAATTCGGACTTCGCCTCAGTGAGCCCAGACGGAATTTGGGAAACGGTGGAACGAGAAGGGTTGGATAGGATTTTACGTCGTACGGTTATTGGCAGAAGAGATTAAGTCAGAAGGTCCAGCTCATATTACAGCGGCTTACGAGCCGAGTGGTTTCTCTGTTCAGAGGAAGTGAAGAACGGAATGAGACTGAATGCTAAGGCAGTGAAGCAGAGCCTTGGATAAAATAAAATGGAACCCGGGGAGGGTGTGGCAGCTAGATGAATGCTGCCTACGCACAAAGAGTCTGTGTTTTCATCCAAAGCCCAATACCACTGAGACAACGTATCATAGGTAGAGGACTGGGAAATTTCGCTGTTTCATTTGACACTCCGCGATCCTTTGTGTACCCGAGGCTCAGTAAGTTGTCCATTGGCTTACGATGCAGTTTAACCCCAGGCGAGGCATTCGAGTCTTGTTTACTTGCGAGTTACGCTCTAAGAAATTATTCGTTAAGTTACCATATCAATGTATGCGAATAGTGAGAAAGTGCGAATGGTGAACTATTTTCTCATGCATACATACATGCAACCGTTCCTACAACAGCTCACGAAACAGCCAAATACGTGGGGAAGTCCCCAACCTTGTATGGTAACGACGCTCAACATCCCTATAGTCACAGTATGGTATGTGGTATTATTTCCATTCAATTTAAAGGTTAAAAACTTCTGTTACAGTTTAGGAAATTTACCAGAAAATTTTTACAGTTTAGTAATTGGCAGAGACCGGAAAAAATCGCGAGTTCAATGATCTGCAGGCTAGACTCTACAGTCTTATGTACAAATATGCCGACATCAACTGAACATTGGTTGCTTGCTGTCACAGTGGAAGGCGACGATTGGACGAGCATTCTCCAGGAAGTGTCAAATAAGGCGAGGGGCCAATGTATTAAGTTATATAAACGCATGTATTTTGAATTCTAGCTTGTCCTAAAATGAATTGGCGAATTCTTCAGGTCTCTAGTAACTGGCTCTAATTCGCCCAGGGCGTGTCTTGAACACTGCGATCTAATTGAAATATTAAGTAATACGTGCGTGCGGTCCAAGTCTAGCTTGACCTCAAATGAATTCGCGAAATTTCCGGGTCTCTTATCATAGGCACAGAGTATTTGGGAATACAGATGTAAAACAGCCGCTTATGCCACGAACGCCCGCCACTCAAGACTGGAAAATGGCAGCAATGGCTAGCAACATTCGAAAAAGGTCGGTTTGCCAATGAGAGCCTGGTAACTGCACGACCAGCGGCCGACCCAGCCAATGGGAAATCTTTGGCAACATGGCAGTGTACAATCAGACGGAAGGCCAGTTCCAGAGCTTCACGCAGCCAATCAGTGAACAGGCATGCCCATTTCAAGGTAACCAGCAGGCAATTTCACTTCTGTACACTATACCTGTTATGTGTTTAACCAGTTAAGGGTTTTCTCGGGTATCTCCCGTTTCCCCCGTCCTTGCATTCCGGCGCTGCTACGTACTCGCCTTATTTCATCCTCATCGGCTCACAAGACCTCAATGTTAGAGCCGCCCAAATCTCTCCACTTCACTTATTGTTCCATTAAATATATTTATCTTTTGCAATGTAGGGAAAGAAGAAAGCAAGGTACAGTTTTTTTTTATAAATAATGCACTATTGCTTTTGGAAAAGTCTGATAAATACGTCTAAGCATGTAACTTCCATTTCAAGACTGGCACCTTAAAGGTCAAGCTTCACCCGCCATTTTAGATTCAAAGTTTTTTTTGCTTTATTATAACTTTAAACACGAAAATTTCAAAGTGCATCTATAGCGCAATATAAATTGACCTTACCCTGTAGTACAGACATAACAACTGAACTACGAACTCATAACTATGTCACAATATCGATTCTCACAAATTTTGGTATAATCGTTAGTGTGATATATTTATGGGTTCGTAGTTAAATATTTATATCTGTACTGCAGCGCAAAGACAACAGCTAGTTCACTACATACGTACTTTTCAAATTTTCACGCTAAAAAATATAAATAAGCAAGAAAAACAAAGAATCAAAATGATGGGTGAAACCTGCCCTTTATTAGTTCAGGTTAGTGCCCGGTAAGCAAAGAGACTTTTAAAAAATACGCAATTTATCGACTCGCGTGAAGTATTAGCAAAACATTCACTTACCAAAGTCTTGGCCCTTGAACTGCATTTCATCGAGAGATTGTCCTGGCGTAAATGCAAAAATAAACAGGCTGACCATACGAACCAAATATGTTTATGCTAGATACACTCGTACGCACTAGAAAATCTCGGATCTTTGCTAGTATCTTAAGGTGCCCGTCTACCTGGAACTTTTTCCCACGTTTAGCCCGAGAAGCGCGGGAGCGATAAGGGCGACACTGCCACGCGCATCAAGTACGCCATCGCCGCTAAGCGCAAGGCTCTGAACTGGCGTGCAGTTTTCTCGTCTTGCTGCGTGTACCTATGGGACTTTCAGCGGTGACCATATAATTTTATTAGTAGGAAGTCTTTAGGAAGGTTCAGTGCAGGCCCCTATAGTAGTTTTGTATGTATCTGATGCGTGCATTTTGAGCTACAGCGCCTTGGAAATGCCTTTTTTTTTTAGCGGTTTTGGAGTACTCTGAATTGATGTTTCTAACGTACGTGATATTTTGAAAGTACTTAACAGCTCTCGTCTGAAGTGTGTGTTCTTTTCGTAGATCAGCGCGTTGGACGCACGCTTAATAGTTTCGTTGAAAAACGTGTATTTCGAACACTCTGCAACGCAGTTCAAGCGCCAGGTAGACGGGCGCCTTAATAAATATTATGTGTACCAGCCTTACCGTACAGCGATAAGAAAGGAACTACCACGAGAAAAGTCATGCACACAGAGAAAAATCGCTGAGATAGTGCTGCGAGAAAATTAAGTCACGTGTGCGAAAATTAACCTGCAGCCTTTTTGTTTTTCACACTTTTTGGAATTAAACCTTTGAAAATACACCCTACGTATTACGTGTTTGCTTGTCTAATAAATATGTACGTCGTGTATCACAAGCGTTCTGTACTAGTGCCAACATAAAATAATATTATTTTCATTGAAATTGAACTTCTACTTACATTTCATATGTAAATTATCATATTCCACTTTTAAATAATGTGAAAAAATGCATGGTGAAGAGAGGTTTGTCGGTAATGCCCAGTAAGAAATAATTCTCACTCAAAATTTTATTAAATCGAGTGCGTACACAGGCGATGCGTTGTCCCTTTCGTGTATTTTTCAAGACTTATTGTGTTTATAATGTCTAGATACGCCCAAATAAAAAAAAGCGCCATTTTATTTCATTTCTGGGCACTCGTCTATTCTGTTGTTTTGACTCGTCAAATAATGTGCAGAGAAAGACTAAAAGACGACGTGGGAACACCAAATTATTGTGGGCACCGAACCGCTAGGTTGTCACGACTGCAACACCAAGAGTGACGCCGTCCAGTGAATGCTATTGAAACGAAGCCGACAAACAACTGGGAACGTAACGCAACATCCACAAATGCAAGAATGTGCCAAAGATGACTAACATAATAAGCCTGGCTGACAAAGTGAGGTTGCGGCAGTTTAACGATAGCTGACGTGTGAGGTAAACCCGTCCGGGCTACAAGGGAGAGCCGATAGGAAGCGTGTATATCGGAGAAGGTGGGCGTGAACGCCAAGTGTTGTGAACACCCAGGTGAAAAGCAGTTACTCCTGTCTGCGTCGGTCTTATTTACTTGTCAAACTATTATCCACATTTGACCCCTCGTGCCACATCAAAATTGTATTTCATGGAAATTGTATCTTCGTGAATATTTTCGTCTTATATTTACCGAAGTTTGTCGGTATTGGACAAAACACCAGGCATTATCATGCATAAGCTTTTAATAGCGACACCTGTTTTTCACATAAAGATTAACGCGGAGGCTTGACTTCAATATCCCATGTACACACTTTCAGTCTTCTTTTGACTATTGGCAGCTTATCTTTGTGTGAATATTGACTGCTACATGAGTGAGCCAATCAGAACAAAGTGTCTCCTATACTGATAGTCCGTGGTCCGCGGTCAGACAGATAAGTCGCGTAACAATTGCAATTATCCAATCACGAAAATAGTTCTGAACTGAAGTGCGTTGGAACACGAATTTTCCTGAAATTTTTTCGCGGAAAAACAGGTGCCTCAAGCTATTAAACCAAACAAATATAATCTGGTTTTAAGTTTCATGTTCATGGAGAGAAAGGCTACTCAACTGCGCCACAATTAATACAGTAACATAAGAAACACAAATCTACCCAAGGTAGGGGTAGGTCAGGATTGTTTACATGCTCAGAAGACAATAAATAATCTGTCTACCTCTTCTTTAGTGCATGCTATTTCCACGAGAGTTTTGTCCGAAGAGAGCGAGTTTATTGATCGTCGTTCTCTGATAGTCATGTGACCACCTATATATCAACCAGATAAATAGGAGAAGAGCCGAGAATATAGCTGTGTGAAGAGGAATCAGGCGAAAATTATTCATTGCGAGTAAATCTTGAATAATCTGTTTTCGAAACGGAGTGGAGTTCAGATGGTGTTGTGATATTGTTGAACGAGTACGAAAAATATATGTTGTATTAAATAGCTGCTACTTTAAAACAGTGTGTTCGTGAGATTTAATTACAAAAATTGTGGCTTTTCCAAAATTATCAACTTTTCTCATGCAAGGAAGTATTTTTGTTGAAAGTTTTAACTGTGGACTCGTTTCTCATGAGATTTTTCTTGTGAGGCCTAGTACGAAATCAATTTTTTTTGTCATGTAAAAGCAGCTTAATTGCGCAATTATTTTCCGTTTTGCTTCAGCCGCAAGGCGAGTGCCTAAGGTCGTCTTAGTTCCGGGTTCAAATCTCTGGCAGTCAGATGCGCTGGAAACTTGCTTTACGAACGGCCGTGAACAGCTTATGTTGCAGCCCCGTCTCTTATACAATCATATCGCTATTATTATCTCTGGCTGTTTGAAGTTGCAGGGGCTCTTAGCCGCCCACTTGAGCTGGCGCCAAGAAACAGGAAAGCTTCGGGGTGTTGCGTGCCTCGAACGTCAGCTGGTGTCTTAGAGCGAGAGATATCATCACTCAGAACACTACGCCCGAGTGCGAATTGGACTACGTTTCAAGGAAAATTTCTCTGGCGCTGAAAACAAGGTTTTAATAAATACAGTTTCATTGCTTCGTTAGTGCCTGTCGGTATCTAAAAAAACTTCATAGCGCGTCAACAGTAATTATTAGGGCGAAACAATGTCTTTATAACCCCTCAAATTAACAATTCAGAATATATCACGCGGAGTGCAGGTATTTAGGAGGCTCTCGACATCGAGGTCTTGAGAGCCGACGAGGGTGAAGCGAGGTGGGTATGGAGCAGCGCCGGAATGGAATGGTGGAGGGAACAGGAGATCCCCGAGAAAACTCGCCGACCAGCGGCATTGTCCGGTGCGATTCCTACATGCGAACATCCCGGAGCGACTCCACAGGGAATCGAATCCGGTTCGCCTTGGTGGAAGGCGAGTAATCTGACCACTACACCAACGAAGCCCCACAGATTATCAACTTTTTACACGTGAAAGGATGTTTAGTTGGGAGACAATTCGGCATTTCATTAACTGACAGCCAGCCAGTAACACACGTTATCCAGTGGAGTAAGCGCTTCAAAATCGGTGCAAAACCAACACGACTGGGATAAGTAAGAAAGAAGAAACCAGCAAAAATATCGTCACTATAATGCTAGTGTAAGTGACACATTATAGCTTGTCTTGAAAGCCAGCCATTAGCACAGAGTGCAAAGTGTAATTTACAGCAAAAATATTTCGTGTCAAGACAGTTTAGAAAAATTAATGGTTTCGTTTAGTTACATGGAATCGCAGCTCCATCTCTCGAGATGACACAGAAGAACTAATTGTATAATCTATTCACCGTTTGTTCACACTTTTTGAATCAAACCTTTGAAAAATCACCCCGTGTATGACGTGTTTGGTTGTTTCTTGAATATGTCATGTATTATAAGCGTTTTGAAATTCTTTTCAACATGAGAATATCTTATTTTTGGTTAAATTGAACTTCTATTTATATTTTATTTATAAATATGCTTCATTTATAATCAATACGAATCAAAGCAGTGAGAAAATAGGTGTGTTGGTAATGCCTATTAAGTAGAGATGATGGAAAATCACTAAAATATTTTGAGCCAACATATCATCTATAACACTAACTAGTTTATTCTTTCATAGTTGGATGGACAAGATTTTAGCTCGACTAAGTTGTTTGCAGACCAAGCAAGAACGTTCGGCCTTTTAGTATCAGAATCCTCATTGGCCCAGTGAAATGGGATAGTAGCTTCATACATACATTACAGCCAATGAGGAAAGAAAACTGCCGTACATGTGTACAGTACAAGTTCTAGTAAACAGTCTAATTTCCCCGNCATTACAGCCAATGAGGAAAGAAAACTGCCGTACATGTGTACAGTACAAGTTCTAGTAAACAGTCTAATTTCCCCGCGATAAAACAATATATCTACCAATAATGAGTAGTTATCATACAAAACACAATTAAACTAAGTGCGCACGAATGCTGTGAGTTGTCCCTTTGGTGCATTTTTCTATAATTAGCTAAGCTTTCTTTGCATGAGGCGGAGGAATATCCTGGAAGCGGAACTTTAGCAGGGCTTCAGAAAATATCGAAGGAACCGTGAATGGACTAAAGATTTCTTTTCGCGTTCACCGGTTGAGGTGGCGTAGTGGTAAACCTTCGGACTGGGTTCGAGCACCGATCCGGCCATACTGATTTCGGCCTTCCGGGGTTTGCCGAAACCACTAAAGGCGAATGCTAAGATGGATCCTTACTACAGACAATGGCCTATTCCTTCCTCGTTCCGGTCTATTAGCAGTCTGATCCTTACAAATGACGTCACTGTATACCTACCTTCCCGNGGCCTATTCCTTCCTCGTTCCGGTCTATTAGCAGTCTGATCCTTACAAATGACGTCACTGTATACCTACCTTCCCGTGTTATTGACCGTGATCGTAACAGTCCTTCGTTTAAGGTGGTCGGTTTTAGTTGCACTCTAGAACAGGTTTCATGTATCGTGACACCCGATTTTCGCGAAAATATTTCAAGGCCATTTGTATTTCATAACACTTCGGCTCAGATATACTTTCGTAATTGGATGGTTTCCGGTTTACGTGCCTGCGCGCGAATCACACACGTGCAGTATTGAAGATACCTAATTCTGATTGGCTCGTCGAGTAGGAAATCGTCTTCTCGCTAAGCCAACAAGCGAACGAAAACTGCTGATACGCAGGTGGTTTATTGAAATATAGCAAGTGCGGAAATATTTTAATGAAATTCGGGTGTGTGTGTTTATGATGTAAGTACAGTATCTCTGTCCCAAGGGCTCCCTTTACAGTTCCCGAAAAGTTTGTGTTTAGCCATAATGTAGGCTAGTTTTTGTTGTATTAACATGAACATATTTAACAGCTACGCCATACTTTATACTCCGCAATATTTAGTTGAGCACACAGTGGATCAAATGTACGAACCCGAATGTCGCTGCGAGTGATTTTGCGTTGTTTGCGACCACGTTTGCCAATCGTCGTTTTTATCAGAGACAAAGTTTTCGTTTTCCCTAAGCAATACTCCAGTGGTCTGGAATTTAGACTTCAGATAATCGTAATCCCGCTAGCCGTGCGAGAAATTCCATTCAAAATCTGGCAACCAACTGGCAAAAGGGACGTGTGAGAAATCCATTGAACCTTACTAAATTAAATTCGTCGTTTTAAAGAAAGGAACTGGATCATTTCAAGTTATATTTCCCCCCTTGTCATTAAGACTGAGCTGAACTCAGAAATTTAAATCCTGCTGCATTACATACGGTTTATGCTTAGTTGAGACACTACCATTTCCAATTATGTGACACCATGTTACACGTCTCATTCCTATACATAATCAATGTGGGCAATTTTTTTTTATTTACTTCTACTGTAAAAAAAAACATCTTCATATTCGATTTCCCCTCAAAAATAAGTTGGAACTACGAGTTATTAATATGGACAGGAAACAATCACGGATTCATTTGTGACAAGCTATAATTAAAAAAAGCGACTTAAGTAGGGCCTATCGGGAACCCGGAACGGGTTTCCAGAAACAATCAGAAATGCTAAGACATGAATAGCGTTTAAGAATGGCGTAAAGAAATTAGTTACTACATGCAACAGTCATATTAGTTAGAAAATGCTTGTACTTAGTCATAGTAACAGTAAATTTTAAACTCTATTTTTACACATTGCATAATTTGTTAAGCTGTTTTTATTAAATACTCATGCATTTTTTAAAGTAAAAGTACTCCACTAATTAATTTCTTGTCAATGTGTTTTTTATCTCAATCTATGTAGTTTTCACGGTTGAATGTAAGAAAATGTATAAGCCATAATTTTGCCATATAAAATAAAGACGTGATAAAATATATTAATCTTGCTACTGGTCCACGAACCATCTGGCGCCTCTTTGAAATCACCGAGGTATTCACAAACATGAAAAAAAATGCAGTCCAATTATCTCCTTTCCCTGTGAAAGCAAGAAACTAATGAGTAGTTAATGTCTGCGCGCTTGTACGTAAGATTGTGAAACTTAACAGGGGGTACTCCCGACGTAATATTAAGTCTTCTAAATTTAACTGAATTGTATGGAGTTTGTCGTAGCATTAAAACATTCTCTCTTTAAGACATGGGCGAAGAATTATTACTACGCCAGAAGTTTTCGTAGGGTTCTCTCTCTGCAACGTAATATTGCGTGAGCGACACTGATTGTAAGTTACCTAAATGACCAGGATGGCTTTTATATTATTCTAGGTGGAATATAATTTTTTAATGGAGCACTTTCAACTCAACATTGTATAGACAGAGAGTCGGCTAGTCATGAACGTTGCAAAGTATAGTAAGCGTGTCCGGTGTTGTGCGAATCAATAGGACGGTTGTGAAAGGGAATACAGAGACTAACAGAACTGGTGGTAGTGCAGTCGTGAATATAAGTTATTCACTTCTAGCTTGTCTTGTCAGTAAATCTGTTGCGCACTCAAGGCATTAATGTAAAATTCAATGAAATCATGAATTTTCAAGGTCTATAGTTATTACCAGAGAGTGGAGAAGTGATCAGAGACGAAATGGCGTGGAGGTTCCTTTGATGTGGATGAACCCATTCCCTGATTGGCTGCGCGAGGCTCTGGGAACGGGTCTTGTGTCTCATTGGCTACTGCGTGCTGCGAAAGGTTCCCTATACTTACGTTATGTACAGCATTTGTATACAATATTATCGGTTGCAGTCTTGCTGAAACCTCATGGTCGCCACTCCATTTGAAGGCGCGATAAGGATCACAGACTTTTACTGGAAGACGCGAAGATCAATATTACGTAATATATACACCTAAAAAACTTTCTTGTGATTTTGACATTGCCTTTTACGTGAAAATTGTGGTAGGTAAATAACGTGCGTGAAGAAAAGGTTCCCAAAATTATCTATTGCTGGACGTGATAGTGTACGATGTACCTCATTCCAGGGCATCATCATATGACATTCTATAGTTACCTAAAACATTTGAAGTGATACTATCATTTTAGAAAATTCACAGGTATATATTTTTCATAATTATAAATCCTTTATATTTTAAGCAATGAATACACAAATGCATGTGTACGGTTAAATAACATTTGAAGAATCAAATATTTGGCGTGATTTCTCTGTTAGTAAAGCTGAAATATTGAATTATTAATTAATATATACCGATTCTGGTTATATGTCATATTCTGATATTTTCATGCATGAATACAAAATATATGTGGGATAAGCCTATTTAAAAATCAATTTTTAAGCACGTAAATCTAACTACTTAATAGCTTTGTTATTCTGATTTATTTTAAGGTGGTATGAGGTTGTGGTGTCCAATTTTTACAGTTCATTATGCAACGCGTAATTGGGGTCGCAGGCACAAAAAAAAATTTTTGTGCCAGTCGATTAATACAGAATCGTTTCTTTGATCTTCATGATCCGAAGTATATTGCGGTCGTAATAAAAATATCAAACGAAGCCTGTCATTACAAACGCATACATTTCGAGAATAAATTTAATGGCGGATTATAATATGCAGGAGACACTATCGGGGGCGTAGCCACGGGTTTTTTTTAGGGGTTGTACAACCTTTCCCTTATGCCTATTCTGTTGTAAAGATTTAATATTGAAATAATAAATAGCAATATATTTTTGAAAATAAAATGCAATTGCTAGAGAGATGCAAAATTCGCGTTATTATTTAGGGACACGTTAAACTTCAAACACACGTTCCTTTGCAAATAAGTTTGTCACCAGACCACACATTATTTGACACTCCCTGGGTAAGTCTGCGCCAGTAAATTAACATTTCTTGTGTAGTCCAATCACGTGCAGTCCAATTTAAAAAAATGGAGCTAGTTCACATCTGTGAAGCAGCCAACGGAGAACCGACGTCGGCTATAGTATATAGTACAGCAATGTAAAGTTTAGACTGATGCCAAATAATAACGTGACTTTTGCAGGTCTCTACCAACTGCTGTTTAGTGTGGTGCATTTTCTTATACCGAGACGTACTTTTCACCTAGAATTTGTTCTAATGAACACGTCTGTCAGCACCGCTGATCGCGTTGTAAACTTTCTCCCTTCACTTCAGTCAGTATAAACTTCTCTCCAGGGGCCGCGGTGGCTGAGCGGTGGCCTCGCAACAAGGTGAACCGGGTTCAATCCCTGGGCCGGGCCACTCCCGGATTTTCGTATGTGGGAATCGTCCCGGACTATGCCACTGGTCGGCGGAATTTTCTCGGGGATCCCCAGTTTCCCCCCGCCCTTTCATTTCAGCGCTGCTCCATACTTACCTTGCTTCACCCTCATCGGCTCTCAAGATCTCTATGTTGAGAGTCGCCCAAATATCTTCACTCACCCCCCCCCCCTTTTCTATTTCTTTAAACTCCCTTCCCTCATTACTTGAGAAGTTCTGGTTGCACCACTGCAGTCACTGTAAAATGGAGTCTGCTGGAAGGATGGAGTTTAGAGCATGCCTCGCCAATCTTATGGCGTGTAAGAATTTTCTGTATCAAATTTATTCCGTTGATAGCAAACACGTATGACTACGCCTGAATTGTAGCTTTTCAGCACCTCATCTCCCGAATAGATTGTCGTTCCGAATGCTTGCTCTTAAATATATAAATATGGGGAGCAGACGTGGTAGCAGAGATATGGGCGAATTATTCAAAACAATTCTAACAATATTTTATTGCAAGAATGGTCAAAAATTTATTCACGCAGTTTTTTCAATTGCAGTTTACAGATCACACACCCCCGGCCACGTCCGATCTCGTCGTTTAGGACAATTGTACTTGTAATGCGGTCACTGATGTTCAAAACACATTAATTTGTGAGTTAATGTGTTGCAATTGCGTAATTTCATGGTATATGTTGTACTGGTGTTCAGCACTGCTCTTGAAACCAGTAAACATCTTGCTGCGTGTTCGATGATATTGGCATTCACCGTTCGTGTCAAAGAGGTGTACAAAACCCCCTAAAAATTAACCGCAAGAATGTCTGGGCACTGGTGCCTTGCTGTTGTAGGCTATTCCCGGTAAAGTGAGAACTTTACGAAGCCGTCTCATTTGGAATAATAGTCAATAAATATACTTTATTGTAGGCTCCGACGTTAACTTTCGAGTCCCGTGAAATACATACACTGTGATTATTACTTGCATGGCAATATTTATTTTGAAAAGTGGCGGAAGTATAAAAAATTGCTGAGAAAAGGAACGAGGGCTTCAAAATTGCTTACCTTACCGTGAACAGCCTATATAAGATATGTGCATTCTCCTTTCATGCGCACCGTAAATACTACTTTTCTAACAATTTTGGTATCGTGCACTAATTTTTGACCCTTTCATATTCACGTTAATTTACAGTTCCATAGTGTTGCAAAGAAGAACGTTTGTGATGCGAACTGTACTTAAATCGACTCAGCAATTATTTTGTTGTTGCAATCAATGAGCTGTATGCATTGTGTTCCGCTATAGGAATACGGACAAATTACAGCGTAGACCAATAACACGATTTTAATTCAGTTACAGGGGAAGTTTGACGATTTAACTTCGCGGGCCAAAAATAACCACGTGCGTCATGTACACAATTTAGTTTTTGTCCAACTTTCCTGTAGTCTTGCCAAAGTTCTACTTTCAAGCTATTCCTCCGCCTCGTGCAAACAAAATTGAACCAATTATAGACATTTACACTAAAGCGACAACGCATCATATGTGTGCGCATTTAGTTAATAAGCAAGCTGTTCAAGGTAATGTGAACACTTTTTTCTTATCAGTCATTTTTTATCCTTCCTCATGACTTCGGCAGAGTATTACTTCCTGTTTATTATTGACTCTTAGGCACTTAAAGCGTGTCTAAGGAAATCCGGTCCAAACATAACAGTGCCAAAGGCATTAATAACAGTTTAGTGCCTACATTTTCACAGATGGAATCACAGGAATTTTGGTGCCTGCTACCCCGTGATTTTTTACTGAACGTCACGCGAAAGACTACCAATTACATCAATGAAGTTGGCAAAAAAGACGATTGTCTATAGTTTATTTAAAAATGCAACTATCTGAACCTTTATCAGTAATTCCGCTTCTTGAGACCCATGCAACTTTCTGGTATTCGCGTTCCATAAATTTGATACCGTTGCCTTACAAAGATGGTGCCATGCCACTCATGAGTATATTTTTCACAAGCGCGCACTAGATAAAACGATTTTTTTAATATAATACTTCTGCAGCACGAAAGCTAAAGAGCACCACAAGACCCATTCCTTAAAGGGAGAAAATATTGTTACAAATCGCCAGGGGCGTATCAGAGTTCGTAAGAGATGCAGGTTTTAATAAAAATAAGAATTTTTTTCAGCATATTTTATATGCTATAAAAGTACACACAGCTATTATTAACAACATTAAACGTCCTCTCTCTACCACAAAACACTTATTTTTTCTCAGAAAGCACAATATTTAATGGCAATTATAATAATAATTAAAGACATCTGTATTTATACTTGGTACAGTCATTTAATCAGTTCTTACAATTTACACTTTTTCAACTTAACTGGTTATAGCCATTATTCCAAACGTGTGTCACTCACGCATCCAGCCAGGCAGTCCCGCCAGTTAATGTCGCTCACAAATGTACAAATGCTAGCGGATTATCGTCGCCGCACGTCGCTTCTCTGTCTACACGCACCAGGCGACTAAGGCCATACAAGGCCACAGACTCTGCTGTGAGACCCGCGTGGCTTATATAGACCAGTAGGCCCGGTAAGGTTCTTCACGCCCCGGGTCGTAGCGAGGGCGATGACCAGAACATTCTTGCAACGATAATCCCAGACATTCAATCCTCTCAAGGACGGGAGAGGCACGAGTGCCGATAGCCTTATCGGACACGTGTCAACCAACCGCAGCGATACGTTTGTAATTCTGCCTTGCAGGTCTCCGGTTACTGGTGATATCAGCACGCTCCTGAGGAGGGGAGTTGAAGGCCACGAAGACAAAGGCGACACTTGTAACAATATTTCCGTACCTTCGAAAGGCCTAACACGCTCGAGGCGCGAACACGTAACCTTCGTTGTACAAGTCAGGAAGCCGCGAAAGAACCACTTTGCTTTTTCAAGGAACAAATATTCGCCGTATCAAGACAGGCACATTTTCTCCACATTGAGATTACATGTTTAAGTCGTATTCCCTCATTTTTATTTGAAACTTTTGTATTTAAGAACAAACATAACCGTGACATTATCCCCATAGTGCGCGTTATAACTAACAGGTACAGTGAGTGAGTATAGTAAAACTTATTTTGCAAAGGGAAGGGTGTGTAGCGATTATAAAACATTTAATGCTGCACTTTTAATTTTCGTTTTTGTTCATTATAATTTCTTTAAAACTATTAATGCACGAATTATAATTGTCTACTGCAGTAGTATTTCATATAATATAGAAATGATAAAAGAGAAATTACTTATATTTCAAGAACAAGTCCTTTAAAATTATAGTAAAACTAATTTAATTGTTACAGTCAAATAGTCTAACCTGCACCATACATAGTTATTGGACTGTACAAAGTTTACTATTTTCTAGCTGTTTAACTAATGGACGCCGATTTGACAATATCCGAAATTAAATGTCATTTCGAAGAAAACAAGGTACACAGCTCATCTTACGCGTAAATCAAGTAATTACGCACAAACTACTATTTCTTACTGGGCGAAATTTTATTATTCACGTGTAGTAAGCCGTAGTGCTTGTGTGAGATCCTTACCTACTAAAGCAAAAAAAAAAAAAACTTATTTTCGTGCGTGTTTTGTCTTCAATAGACAACAAAAAATTTTATATGAAAACCATTACATAAATTGAAAAAGTTATTAAATTCAGAAACGTGAATTCCTATTTTTTTTATAATTATAGGCTATTTCATATGCATTGTACTCGATAGACACCAGAGTGGTAATTTAACGGACTTTTGAAAATGTCCTAACAAAATAAAATCAAAAATTTCTACACTGAGTAATTTATAAGCTAAAATAATCCCGATAAAATAATTCAGTCAACAAAAATATTCCTTTAAAATCGTTAATTTAGTTGTACGCGTATATGTAAAGAACTTTTACTCTTACAAACGTGCCTGATTGAAACTCATATTATTCGGCAACTTGAAAAGCAAAATGGTCTGTGATGAAGTCATGTGACGTCATATATCATTCGATAAAATTAATTTTACAAACAAAAAAAATTGTTAGGTCGTGTGTGAAGAGACATTTGGTGTAGCTCGATGTATAATCAAACAGTGATTAGCAGTCTCAAACAAAACTTACCTGACGAAGCTGCGCTCACTTGTTTTGTCGGGCCAGGTTGGCGGCCGTGACGTAACACGTGGCTTTGACCAACCTCACGCAACGCCGGCAAGAGGGGCAATAGTGCCCGTTTTGATCGCGGAGGAGGAAGGAGCGCCGACGGGAGCAGGG
>NQII01011937.1:0-12824 GCA_002778355.1 Clitarchus hookeri
ATTTACGTTAGAATTAATGTATCCGCAATGCAAATCATTACCAACTTTGTAATCTCTCTTCAAAACATGGGACCTTATTAAACAATTGTATATACTGTTACACACGTATAACTTGTGTATTGCTCATTCAATTTGAATGTGTTCAGCATTGTGTCTTTTACCAATATTATTATTATGTTTTTATCTTTTTTTGAAAAATTTGTTTTTGGTGACGATTATGTGTGATAATATTTTTTGAAATTTTAAGATGTGATTTAAGCGAAGTGCAAAGTAATTTTCGTTATGTTACGACTTTTTGATATAGAGGAAATGCAGAGGTTATGGCTTTAGTAATTATTACTCATTTTGTTTTATATTGCATCAAGTATTGCATTGTTTAATTTTTAGATAAAGTTTTAGAGGTTATTGTTCATTTGATCCTTAGAGGGTATTGAAAAATGAAAAGGAAGTGAAATTTAAGAAAAGTGACCTAATTGGCTCTCGTCTCAGCATTAATGATTGGATGATTAGTGTGGCATTGTCAGACGACAGCCAATCAGAGTGCAAGTAGCAACGGAAGTGACGCTCAAGTTTAAATCGAACATTTTCTTTGTCAGAAATACCGCAACCACTGTCAACAACGAACGCGTGATTGTAAGATTGAAAATTTTTAATGATATGGTTAATCAAATTTTAACGTACGTGGGTAGCAGCTGTTGCTTATTTTCTATAAAAAATATTTCGTATTGAACCTTACCTTCTACTAAACTATTTCCGCCCACGTCCGTAGCCAATAGGGTGTATGCATACATGAGTTTGCCTGCCTCCTTCGTTAATTTCTACGGAAGCTGTTCAACTATAATTGCTGCAAGTTGTTTTAAATTAAATCTCCGATAATGTAAAACGAAATATCTTTATCTAATTTGTTGGAGAAGAAGAACGAGTCAACAAAAAAGAACAGAATTTCGGCCTTCTAATACTACTGAAATGTTACATGTGTTACTTCTTGTAATATTTGTCGTACTTAATTTTTTATAGCGGTAATATTTCACATTAAAATTATAATGAAGTTAGTTAGACTCCCAGACAATAATGTCACCATATTAGCAAATGCCAAAACATTTTGAAAATGTGTAACCTTTTATTAACTATAAGTTGATGGTTGATGGCTACAAACAGCTTNATTGAAATTACTGGTGATCGGTGATTATTAAGTTGGGCCAAGAATGCAAAATAATATTCTTGCGATGTAGAAAGCGGGACTTTCTTTTGCCCTATTTGCGCCTGGTGACTCTTGTTTGGACGACCTATTACGATCCTGTGAGTAACAAAATGTCTGCCATAGACTGCCTAGGGACCTCTCAGGGACTGCCAGAGGACATCTCATGAGGGACTACTTAAAGACATACCTACTTCAAGCTTGTTATCAGGAGAGATTATTGTTTCTGTCAATAGTTTGTAAACAAATTTATATGCTGCGTGTCATGATGTATAATTTCAATGTGTTGTTGGATTTCGATGTTTTACCCACTTTGTTGCGACACATCTTTTCTTTGAGTTTTGTACCCGAGAGATGTACTTGACCACTGAGAATACCCATTAACGATGAACCATTTTATATAGCATTTTTTCTTTTTTCTGTGTAATGGCCAATAGTGAAAGTATTAAATGTATTTTATACAACATACAATTATTATTACCATATAATGTCTAAAGGGCCATGTTTCGTAACTTGGTTATTTTAAAAGGCCCCTACAAGTTGCTTGAAATGCTTAGTACCTAGTTGGTCACACTTCCACTATAAATGACGTCAATATGCACATGTAATAGAGTGTGCACGAGGTAGGTAAATCCTTTGTGAACTCTCGAGATACATCTGTACACTGGACCTTCAATGCAGAGTTATGAAAATATTTCCCACTATAAGTGTATGTTTGCAATTATAAGCGCATAATATTATAAGTATTAATATTAATTTTACTATATTTTGCTTATTCATCAATATATCACTGGGTTGCAGACAACCGTTAATAAACTTATGAGCAGTTATGCAATAGTTAATAATGTTTGGTCTACGCAAACTACGTATTTAATTCACACTGATATCATAACAAGAGTATCACCCAATAACAGTGAACACAAAAACGTCAACCAGAGTGGGCAACTATTTGAAAAGAAGTCTGTATTTTGCCGCAAAAAGTCTACAGATTGTAATAATTTTCTACTTTACAATTAAGATGTTATTTTTGACTCCTTATAATATTCCAACACCTTTGTGTACTAATAGCTATTGTCAGAAATAAAGAAAATTATAATCAAAAGTAAACAAATTTCATAAGAAATATTTTACTGATACACTCGCTAAGCATACATTCAAATGCACAGTATTCTCAAACTGTATAACATATATTTAAATTCCTTCTTACAATAGGGTTCCTAAAATTTGGATCCTTACTCATGAAAATGCCACTGTACAGAGGAGAACCTATAACCAGATAATCACTTGCACTTAATATGTGATAAACAATTCAGGTAATGCCTACATATTTTCAAGATTCACATAACATTTTCCAGATAATGAACAATACTAAAGACAGAAAGGAATAGTAATCACATGATTTTGGTTTGGTGGTGAGGGATTTTATTCAGTCTCCGTAAAATCACCAGATCTGTTATCAAAGTTTTACAGAGATCACTAACTTTTCCACCTATCGCTAATGTGAAATTTGGCCACCAACTATGTTCTGAAATCACTCGACATGTTAACAAAATCGTCAAGTTGGCATTTTCTGCCATCACAAGAAAAAGTAATTGTTCTTGAGTTTTGTTTACAATTACCTTTTTTTAAAAAAAACACTCAATAATCTCCTTATTCAAAGAGAACATACTAGAAAGAGAAAGATTTTATTACCACAACAAAATGCATTTTATATATAGACAGAATGTTTTGTCCATAAAAGAACGCTT
The DNA here is from genome assembly GCA_002778355.1 of Clitarchus hookeri. Taxonomy (NCBI): domain Eukaryota; kingdom Metazoa; phylum Arthropoda; class Insecta; order Phasmatodea; family Phasmatidae; genus Clitarchus; species Clitarchus hookeri. The sequence continues at coordinate 2,947 of NQII01011937.1, forward strand.
TAAATTATACATAATTTCGTGCAAATTCATACAATCGGTGGATAAATGATAAAAGTTGCATTTATCATCATTGCCTAGAACTGCGAACAAAATGCCTTACGGTTCAACCATTGTTATAGGAGTTGTGTTATTAGACGCGTGCATAAAAAACAGTCGATGGTAATTAATGACCTTGACAAATAAATTTTTTTTTTTGTGATAGCGATTTTTATTTAAGTCTTCATGTATTCCACCTTTTATAATTGATGAAAAGAGTGATGTGGTTATGGAATGAATATCAACCAATGACTTGCATAAATATGTTCATGCACAATGTCAGTACTAACAAGCTTGTTTCATCTATATCATTTCTCATATTGTTGTTTTTCTCCAAAGGCTGCTCTAACATTTTATAAGGCTATAAAATGTTTTTAAAACACGAACAGAAGTTTATTTTTATATTATTCACAGACGCAACAATATGTTAAACAGTGTTTGAGTTCAGTTATAAATAAACCCAAGCCATGCAATGAAACATAAACATCAAAGGCTTCAAAACACATATTAAAAATAATCAAAACTGTTTTCTTTAATTAAAATACTGTTAAGATAGAGTTTTTTTTCACACATTAATTTATGCGATTATAAGCAACTTATTTTGGATGCTGAAGTGTTTGATTCTCCACAATACCAAGATGCACCTTGCAATTGTATCATAACAGACATCATGTTTGCCATTATAACAGTTAATTTAATGTCATTTTATTTCAAATGTAAATTTTATAATTTTTATTTTCTTTATGGAGTTGTAGTGTAAACGTAATTTTGTTTTAAATTGTGAAATTAATGATAATCAAAGACTAATACTTGATGTGTATGTTGGTTAAAGTTATGTGTGAAAATTTTCTGTCTTCAATAATGATATAGGTTTAATATTAATGGTTTTGGTAAATGTTTTATTTCTGAACCAAACCTGCTGCAAGTGTAATTTATTTTCCGAGAATAATTGTGCTTCAAAGGTCAGCGAGTAAAGATATTTAAATTTTATTATTTTACATAATCTCTACTCATCCTTATATCGGAATGCAGAGTCGTCCACCAAAATATAAATGTGTTCTGACTGAGGAGTAGGGTGTTCGTATTTTAAGTCGAGAAGTTAACAGATGGCATGTTATGTAATTCATATAAGAGAAAATGTGAATATTTTTTTTCGTTGAAAACCCTGTAATATTGCCACTCGTTGTATAACTTCATGTGTTTTCCATTCCATTCGTTCGTCCACATGCCCCCATCGACTTTCGATCAGCCAACAAACCTCTTTTTTCCTGTAGTTATAGACTCCCAAACATTCCCACCCCTTCTTCTAGTCAGACACATACTGGCGCCTGTGCGTGGGGCTCGAGATGAAAATTACTCTTGTACCATAATTTTGTTAGCATTTCTTGTTGGGGTATGAGTAGTGGCGAAGAATAGGGATATCTTCTCGGAAGTTCACTCCGCGGCATATTATTACACGAACATCGCAACATGGTGGCACGTGATGAACAACGGAGATCTAAGCGAAACCTCTTTCATTGAGGCTAATACGTCACTCACTGAAATGACCGAAATGAATTCTCGTTTGACAGAGAAAATAGTTAACAATGACGACGCTGAAAACGTTAACAATACAAATACTAGTAATATTGCACAGTTACTGAAAAAAATGTATGTTACATTGATGTAGGACATTCAGGCAGTATAAACCCGAATTCAATAAGAGAAAAATAGATATTCAGTAAGTTAAAACATATTTTCAAAATAAAATACAGACGGTCCGAGCCAGATTGCTAACTTAAAACACATGTGTTGATCACCTTACAAACACAGTGACTTCTTTGCGAAACGAGGCCAGGTATATCCGGACATAAATTGAATAATAGTATATAGAGATTGTTAGCATGCAGGCACAAGTCAGTAGTATGGAGATAGCGTTCGACACACAAATCACTGANCAGGCACAAGTCAGTAGTATGGAGATAGCGTTCGACACACAAATCACTGAAAGAAATCTGCGACAGAAAACAAAATTGAATTTCTCAATGTTTAGGTGAACAAGGTACAAAGAAACTTTGAAAGCACGTCACATAAATTATGCAAGAATTACAAAACAACTCCGTTAATAAGAGGCATACATAACATTCCTCAAATGATAAATTAACAGTTTAGATTCGAATCCCGCATAGGCAAGTGTGAAAAATCATGATCTGTAACCTCAGAAAATAATGACACGTTACATAATATTTATACAGCCGACCATCAGTTTCATTCTTTTGAGAAACACCTCGAAGATAGATTAGCGCAGACAGAGCAAGTGGCGCACATAAACATCGTGAGTACCTAACCAGGGCGTAAGTGAATTAAGCTACCATATTAATCATTAACTTGTAACAGTAAACAACGAAGTCGATACCCTAGCGAGAAGAATACAGGAGAAATAATTGACTCGCGGAATGTTACGGTGAATGTTGAACCCAGAAATTCTCCAGTATTACCTATCACCAGCCGTAATGCAACCTTGTCCATACCATAGAATAAAGATGAGGTAGAGTGATCTCGCTGGCTGCGCACAACCAATCTCTGTTTCCCAACATTGAACTGCTTCTTTGCCATCACCTCTAGCGAAAATGGTATGGTTTGGATTTTAGGTTAGGAACATTCGCTGAAGACGAAGAACAGATGTACCTAATCTTCAGTCTATGGACCATACCACCTAACCTAAGCAGCAATTCACGGGCTGTTAGTTCTACGCATGTAAATCACAGTTTACCGGCAACATTGATACATCATCTAAGTATGGGTCCGAGAGTATGCCAAAATTTCATGGCAATGACAAGGGGAATCCCGTGACCTTCTTCAATCATTTACAGGAATATGCATAGCATTTTGTACACAAGGGCACTGATGTGTTAGGTTTTCTTAAATTGGAGATTGAAATCGACTTCGTATTTTCGGTTGGGCGTTAAAAAACACTCCATAACTATTTTAGCCCAGCTCAAAACCGTATTTTTGGCACAATTTTGGAACGCCAAAGTCCAAGGTATCATTAGTGCCAGATTATATACCGAACACTTTGACCCGATACGTAACTGCTCACTTGAAGAACATTTCAATGTCATGTATGAGCGGACGCGACACCTGGCAGCTTCCATGAATGATGCCAGATTTGCAGATATCATACTATCACAGTTGCGGCTTTAATATCAATCTTCGAAACAGAAAACCGCCATTGTACACACAAGGGAACAATGCAAATGTTCAAGACCCTAATGCACAACATGTTTCACCCAAACCTTATGTAAACACATTAAATGTGCAATATCGAAATGCACAGAGACAAAAGCAAAATCAGAGTCAGGTCAATATTCAGTCGAATAATGTTCGTAATTATAAAGGTTAAAATGGTAGTCAGCCTTTTACTTCTAATTACTGTAATACCCGATCAAATTCAAGGCAAAAAATGGCAGAAATAATACCAGCGAAAAGAACTACCGACAAAACCATGTGAATGCACATTGCACCAGCACTGGAGGATACTCACATGAAAATACTGATCCTGTGGTACACTACTTACCTGTGCGAGTCCCAGGTATAATCACGGACTTGTCTCAGTGTCCTCCTCGATTACCACATGTGTATTATGGCAATATCTCAGTTATCCAGCCTAGCTATGTGACGGTAGCCAGCAATTATATATCACATGAGTGTCAGGATAATGTCAGTATTCTGAACCCTTTTTCACCCAACTTTGGCCACTGTGTAGCCACCAGCGTATCGTCTAGATAGCTTCCACGTGTATACAAAGGAAACAAAGTGAAGTTAAACTAGAGAGGATTAGCTAACTGTGTCTCCAAGCGCTAATTCAAGGTTACTCAGCAGAGTTCGGAACCCCTCGCCGTGCTCCTACCGCAGTGGAACGAGGATTAGGCATCCCGGATGACCACTTACCAAGCCCAGTTGAAGGAAGAGGTATTTGGGGTAGTAAATGCAAGTAAGTTTAAAATTTCTGAAATCTGTGGGGAGCACCAGAAATGATTGAAATTGAATCATTTAAAAACTGGCATTTTATACTTGAGAAAAGCATACAATGTCAGTAATTTGTGGAAGGAGTTACAAAGAAAATTTTTCTTCTGTATGATGGTTCATTTTAAGTTATAAACGTANATGTCAGTAATTTGTGGAAGGAGTTACAAAGAAAATTTTTCTTCTGTATGATGGTTCATTTTAAGTTATAAACGTAGTGAAGGAACACTGCTGTGAACGGACTGAAATGTAGGGCCTACCTGCAGGCAGATACAAATTTTTTCCATTAAGGAAATATAAACAACCTGTTGGGTAAACAGCCTTGCAAGAAATGCTCCTTTTTTCTATTACTATAATGTTAGAAAATGAAGAATATGTTCACTTGCCAAATGATAATGAAGATAAATTGTTTGCTACTTATTTACATGCTATGACTTTAATGAGGAATAAAATGATTGTCTAAATAATGTTATTCAATTAAGCGACTAATGAGTATTCTACAGAAATATTTTTATGTTTATTGAAGTGTCTATATGTGTACTTCAAGTATTTATGTATAATATATGTTTTCCTATTGTTTATTTTTATGCCATTGTCTATGTGTATGCTGTTGCTGACTCAAATTACATCTATGAAATTGTTTGAGTATTGTTCTTGCTGTGATTATGTGTACAAAATTCAGAAAGAGTATTTTAGGAAGTCTTAAATAGCTGCCAATACTTTTCTCTATACATTAAAGTTTGTATACATTTTTGGACATGATCTACAAATGCATCACTTTGCTTATATGTAGAATGCAAATTTTATAAATATAAAGTTTTTTTGGTTTATTATTACTTCAAATTAATGGTTTTATTATTACTGCGCCTGCAATCATCTGCCATGTTTTATTCAAGATAAACTTTGACATTAGTCCAATTCAAGCTAGTAATTGTCATCCTATATTTTGTACATCCATCAAGAGTGAAGGAACAGGAGGAGACAGAATAAAGAAGAGAAGAAATAAGGTGGAAAAGAAGATGGATGTTAGAAGTAGTGACGGATGGATAAGTAAATAGGATAATTATCTGTGATGACCGTGAACTTTACTTGATATTAGGTTTTCGGATCTATCATCATTGAAGTCTTCTAGTGCCTATTGTCTTTATGTGGGTAGGGTCATCAGATATCTAGTTAATCCCATCTATTTTGTACTAGTTTTAAAAAGAATCTTTGTTATGTCTTCAATAAGGGAAACTTTTCGGCTATTAATTAGGCATCCAAACCAGGTCTTGGTTTTCTTATCTGGTGGTACTTAATCTATTAACCTGAGTATTTTCCTTATGTCAATGTTTATGGAATTCAAGTTTATTTTCTGAGTCTCTGTGTATGTTTAGGTGGTTATTTTATTGCATTGTTAGAGTATATGTATCTACTGATCTGTTGTATACGTTAATCTGTTTTTCAGTTGTATTCATATATTACATATTGTTTTATTAAAAGGATTTTGTTGCATATTATTGACATTATAGGTCTACCTGTTTGATGNATTCATATATTACATATTGTTTTATTAAAAGGATTTTGTTGCATATTATTGACATTATAGGTCTACCTGTTTGATTTAATGCTTAATTCAGCTTATAACAATGCCCATTTGCAAATATGTAATTTAGGGCATTTGAATCCAATGCTTCATATTTGATTCCATTATTTCCTTTCTGATATTGTTGAATATGACTAATATTACTATACGTTAATATCTTTGTTCATTGTCCCGAAATCCGCAAATTATCAGAGTAAAAAAAAATTGAACAACTAACTTTTACGAATCTGAAGTGAACTACACGATATTTGCGCTTGTAATAATAACAACGAACTTTGGGTGTAATGCAAAGNCTTTTACGAATCTGAAGTGAACTACACGATATTTGCGCTTGTAATAATAACAACGAACTTTGGGTGTAATGCAAAGTCATTAATGTTATTGTAAACTATAACTTACCTGGAATACATAATCAAATTCATCTTATTATAAATGTATATTATTTAAGACTACATAATCAGAACTACATGACAAAATATGATTTATGGATGACGTCACATTCCAGTCACATTTACTATACTGTGCAAAGTAAGTATTAAAGTGAACATTGTCAAGGTACAGACATTTTGCGAAATAAAATGAACTCTACGTATGTATTCTGCAACCTATTTTTCTGTTTGCGATCGTAAAGTGAAACAAANTTTTGCGAAATAAAATGAACTCTACGTATGTATTCTGCAACCTATTTTTCTGTTTGCGATCGTAAAGTGAAACAAAAACCCGGAATAAGTTATCAAATACTAATCTAATTAATTGCTGCTGGGAAAATTCTCCAGAGATCTTCACAGCGAGAGAAGAAGGGGCCAGCACTAACAATGCTTCCTTCCGACGCAGTCTAGACGGTTGCAGGAATTCGAACGACGCAGAGGATTGTGGGTGGTGACGTCTCGCCACACTCGCCAGTACCAATGTCTGATGTGCCCTTCGCATCGTTGTCAATATTTGTTTATCATATTTCTTTTACAGGATAATATGTGGACTGAACAATGGGAATATTTATAATAAAAAACCCTCATAGGTACACATATATTTTTGATGGCTATATTATGCATTGAGAATGGGAGTTTCGTTTGTTTTTATTGTTTCTTCACAGCAGACGTTTAAAATACTTGATGATAATGTTAGCACCACTGCAAAATCAATGTTTATGTTATTCTGGAATTGTTTAGAATTTCCACGTGTTCTTGTTCACATGAAGTTTATTGGGTATCAAATGCTGCACCAAATTATTTTTAAGATTTAAATATAGATGTACAGCAATGCAAGACTTCTGTAATTTTTTCGTTACAGTCATTATGTTTGCCATTATAACAATAAATTTATTGTCAGTTTAATTTTAATGCAAACTTTATAATTTGTATTTTCCTTATGTAGTTTTAGTGTGTCTGCCCTGGCAGTAGATATAAAATTAATTTTGTTTGAAACTGTGCAATGAATATTAATCGAAGAATGATAAAATATACACTGAGGCGACAAAACTCATGGGAAACCTCCTAATATAATGTCGGACATCCTATTGCCCTGTGAAGTGCAGCAACTCGACGTGGCATGGACACATACAAGTCGTTCGAAGTCCCAGGCAGAAATATTGATCCATGCTGCCTCTATAGACGTCCATAATTGCGAAAAAGTTGCCGGTGCAGGAGTTTGTGCACGAACTGACTTCTCGATTATGTCCCATAAATGTTCGATGGGGTTCATGTCGGGCGATCTTGGTGGCCAAATCATTCGCTGGAATGGTCCAGTATGTTCTTCAAACCAATCGCGAACAATTTTGCACCGGTGACTTGGCGCATTGTCATCCATAAAAATTCCATCCTTGTTTTGGTACATGAAGTCCATAAATGGCTGCAAGTGGTCTCCAAGTAGCTGAACATAACCCATTATAGTCAATGATGGTGTCAGTTAGACCAGAGGACCCAGTCCATTCCATGTAAAAACAGCCCACACCATTATGGAGCCACCGCCAGCTTGCACAGTTCCTTGTTGACAACTTGGGTCCATGGATTCGTGGGGTCTCCGCCACACTCAAACCCTACCATCAGCTCTTACCAACTGAAATCGGGATAATCTGACCAAGCCACGGTTTTCCAGTTGTCTAGGGTCCAACCGATATGGTCACAAGCCCAGGAGAGGCGCTGTAGGCGATGTCGTGCTGTTAGTAAAGGCACTCGAGTCGGTCTTCTGCTGGCATAGCCCAGTACAGCCAAAGTTCGCTGCACTGTCCTAGCGGAAACGTCCGTCGTACGCCCCACATTGATTGCTGCGGTTATTTCAAGCAGTGTTGCTTGTCTGTTAACACTGACCATTCTGTGCACACGTTGTTGGTCTCGTTCATTAAGTGCAGGCGGTCGGCCACTGCGTTGTCCATGGTGAGAGGTTATGTCTGAAATTAGGTATTCTCAGCACACTCTTGACACTGTGGATCACGGAATGGTTAATTCCCTAACAATTTCCGAAATTGAATGTCTCATGCGTCTAGCTCTAACTACCATTCCGCGTTCAAATGGTGTTAAAATTCCCGTCGTGCTGCCATAATCACGCCAGAAACCTTTTCACATGAATCACTTGACTACAAATGAAAGCCTATCCAATGCACTGCCCATTTATACATTTTGTACGCGATACTAATGCCATCTGTATATTTGCATATTGCTATCCCATGACTTTGGTCACCTCTGTGTATACGTGGCAATAAAACTGATTAAAAAAAACTCTTTTTTATAAAAATACATGTTTTATACCAATAATTTTGGTAAATATTTATTTTATAAACGAACACTGCTGCAAATTTTATTTATTTTCCGAAAATCATGGTACTTCAAAGGTTAGTGAGTAAATATATTAAGATGTTTTATTTGGCATAGTCTCTACTCATCATCGTAGTGTATATATAGATTCGTCCACCAAAATATAAGTGTGTTCTGGCTGTTAAGTAGGGTGGTGCATATTGGAAATCAAGAAGGTAATGAATGCCACGTTCTGTTATGAATATAAAAGTATATGTGCGTTTATGCTTTCGTTGAAAACCCCGTACATTTTTCTCTCGTTTTTTACATTTATTTGTTTTCCTTTCCACTCTTTCGTTCACATACCACAATCGACTTTCAATCAGCCAAAAACTCTCTTTTATTTTTCAGTCTTTACGGACTTCCGATTTTTTTCCACCCCGTCTACCAGTACGACACAAAATGCTTGCCAGTATTGTATTCGATAGCTTGGAAAAATTATACCAGCTGCTGCAGTAAATGTATTCTGGTAATATGCCCTCGAATAACGAAAAAAAAAATGCAGATTCTTTACTGAGTTATATTCACAAGACAAAAATATTGCTTCTTTCACTACATGACACTAACACCTGCAGCTTGGGAAATGTATGCGAGTTATAAATATTGTGTTCACAAATTCGAAATCCTCTTTTCATGACAAATCGGTCCAAATCAAGTGTAAAACTGTTAAATGTGAATTGAAAATAAATTTGAAGATCACTATAGTGAAGTTTTATTTCTACTCATATTCAGGCTTATGCATCTTGATTCCTTGATTTCAACTAGACTGTTAAATAATCTTCAATTACGATGAGAAGGAAATTCTTCCAGTTCAGTTAATTGCAACCTTTGAAAGAGAGTGACAGCTGGAAAACTTAAAATTAAAGGAGTTTTATGTAAAGCGTATTTATTAAAGTACAATATACTAGTTATTTGGTTATACCAGAATTTTTTTTTCTACTTTTAAATTGCTTAAATATTCACATTAAACTTGTTGCCGTATGAATTCTCTGAGTGCATCATTTACATATAAATTAGAATTAATTAAGATTTTAGGGTTAATCAGCATCACAATAAATATATTGGAAGGATTATAACTGCATGAGATCCTGATTCCATAAACTGAAGTTAATTTTAACTTCCTTAAAACGAGCATGTCAACATTATGCTAAACGCAGTGCATTTCAGACAAAAGTTATAAATAGTAAACAAGTTAGTTACTTTTTTTGCTAACATTAATTATTGCAGTAAATATGGTAGAAAATAACATCCCATAACTGAAACCAATGCAAAAATAACAAACACAAAATTCAACATGAAAAAGTATATTACGGTCACTTTAATCTGTAGAAGGTGACACTTAAGGTGCAGACTGATTCACCAACTTTGATTAGGGGTATGAAATTGGGCACTTTTCTTAACTACCGCTGAACCGAGAACAGACTAATTATTAGGAAAAGAAAAGGCCTCTACTAAACAAAATG
>NQII01011938.1:8357-26163 GCA_002778355.1 Clitarchus hookeri
TCCCTATGTCTTCAGCACTTCACTTCAAATATGATTTCTTCCAATACAAACTCCCACAAGACATGGTGCAAGTTCACATCTCTACATAAATGCAATCTTGAAATTAGTCATTAACATACAAGCTAACAGCCTGGGATTCATCACTGAAAAAAATTTTCCTTTTCCAACGACGCGTTTAAAGTACGGTATTAAAATTAAATTTCTCATCAACTGTGATAAAACTCGAAATTGCACACATCCTTCATTACAACATAAGCGAAGGACAACTTGTGATGTTACCCAGTAGACAACATAACCTGGTAGGAAAAAAGTAGGAGAAAGATTTCTATCTATATATTATTTTAATTTTAAGAAACAGTAATCAAATGCATGTGTTTTGTTATGAAACAAATATTTTTCTAAATAAAATTTTTTAACATCACTTGCATAAACAAATTTATCATAAGAAAAATTATCTAGATTTTATATATTATTTTATGTTCACATATTTATTTTCGATGGATTCTCCTAGATAACAAACCAAATACACTCAGATGTGTGTCAAAATAGCTACAACGCAATACCGAATACAAAAAGAGAATGTTCTACAGCCACAGAAGGAAGGCATTTCAAATATATTTCACTTTACTGACAGGGAAAATTTCACTGCTGTGCTTAACTACAAATAACAATAATATTGAGTTTAACTGCAAAGGTGTTTAATATTTTGCCGTCATAACCAAAATATGCATATATTTTTTCATAATGACATTTACTGTGTGACTAAGTCATAAACCCTACAAAGGAAAAATGTGTATAAGTAAATTAAGTTTTTAACCTTCAGGTCACATTAAAATTTATAGCACAATAATTAGAAGGTAAAAAATTGGAAATTTTAAAACATGCTAACATTTTCAAAACTAATGCTTGCTAAAAAAAAAAAAATTTCTTAGCACAAATATTGTTTTGTGTTTTGAAATCTGCCGTTAAAGTGAAAAGAGGGCACTGTGAAACATTTAACTGCGCACAAATAATTTTTTAGGCTATTTCAGTTTTGTAAAATACATTTACATAAGTAATAATTCTACAGAGAAATATGTTCGCAACAGCTGCACCTCACTACGTTAAATTTAAAAAGAAAAGTGACAACACGACAGCTTGTGTCCCCATTGTGTTCTCAAATGCAAGACTAAAAATCTATTAATCATAAAGCTACACAACATTTTTGACATTTCCCTTTACCTGACCTTAAAAATGTTTTTCACAGTATTCTGCAGATCATATTTCAAACTTGCAACCTTACTTTTCTTTTTCCCTCCCTTTACAACAACAATACCATTTAGGCTACCGCGTTACTAAATTTTAAAGTATACATACCTCAGCACGTTATCCTTAAGATATTATCCTTTGCAAGTATGTGTGCTTCTTCAAAGTTTTCATAAGTTAACTTTTTTACTTTCTGCACACTTCCACGTACGTAAATTAACATTACCGCACTATCTTGAACTATACCTTACAACATACTCTCACATTAACACAAGACTACTGTCAAAATTCCACACACACAACACCATCTTGATCTGAGGCACTGTTGCGACGTCTGCTGTTTGCTACCAACTACTCAATACAGTTACATTTCAAACGCCATAGCACCGAACACAAGCCACTTCTCCAACCACGTTGCTGCCAATATAACAGTATGGCGGCCACAGTGCCGACAATAGGCCCCTCTTCTGGAGGGGTGGCTCAAGCAAGGGTTGCAGCAGAGAAAAGAATGGCTTCACGAGCTATATTTCCCATAATCCTAAGCGGCCATGCCTGCCTGCCACGGCGGTCGGTTATACCCTACCACTCGTCACGTCCCGAGCTCACCAAGGCCTTCCCACCAGCAGCGCGACGCGATCCACTGTTGCCAGCGCGCTTCTTTATTTCGCTCCCGATAGGGACCTACGCACAGCAATCTCAAACCAGCTCTCGAGAAAATTATTTCCTCTCCGATCAAGTTTGTGGCAGGGCGACCAACACCACAGCCCCTGCACCTTCACAATGACGTAGCAAAACTGCGGTCAGAAAATGTTTTCATTGGGCTCGTGGAAAGCTCAGATGTGGCAACAATGGGCGGTGCCAGCGGCTCTCCGGGATCCTACTCCTACGTTTCACAAAAACCCTGCCACGGCGACGAATACCTCCAACTTTTGACAGTCAAAATAAATGGTTGCCAATTTCATTACCTGCTAACCTACCCTGCTATGTTTCCAGCCTATGAACAGCACAAAAGGGATTTATAAGACAGAATTCATTTCCTCCCAACAGCTGAAACTCAACACCATTGGCTATTGTTTGAAAAAAAAAGTAGACCCTAAAAAACAATTAACCAATCCCTGACACTAGGAAGGAGAAAAAAAATACTTTGCCACACCCAAGGGAACAATAACCTTCCCAATGAAATACAGCACGCATTCTGAAGAAGAAAAATCAACATAACTAGAGCAGAAACTCAATTCAAAGTACGTGTACGGACTTAATACTGAAAAGTACTTTCTAATGAACAAGTATTTAATATCATCACATTTGTCAGGGTTTTGGAAGATGCATTTTACTATGAAAATTACTTTAAAGAGTGAAGTACTTTGTAATGTGATTTTACGGTATACAAAAAACTTTTCATAAACCTTTATGATATTATTTTATCAATAGAAATTCTTGTTTCACAGAAATAAAAAACAACTTTTCTACATTTCGTACAAAATGAAAAACTGAAGTACCCCTACTTAACAATCCACTTAGGAGTTTTAACTCCCTGATATGGTAATTTTACAGTCTTTTATAAAAATAAACTAACAACTGTGGTTCACAAAACAATAAACGTTAAAAAAATAATTCTAATAAGAAAATGTTTTAAAAAATTTTGCGAAGAAGAAATTTTACTACTAATAGTTAACTGTTAGTTTTCCTTTAAAATTTTTTTTGAGAAAATGATACAGAATGTATGTTTAAGGCAANACTACTAATAGTTAACTGTTAGTTTTCCTTTAAAATTTTTTTTGAGAAAATGATACAGAATGTATGTTTAAGGCAAATAAAAAAATCACTGCATTAAAATGTTGACATGATATAACAGACTGGGTCAGATTCATCATAATATAATCTACAATGTGAAGTAAAAAAAAAACGTGACCATCAAAACAGCTGATTAACACAACGCAACACAACACAGCACTCTTGGCAACAGATACTGTCTGGCCGGTTACAGGGAATCAGGAGGGGATGAATCAACATTTTTGACCTGCAATCTCACTCTGTGATAATTCACGATATACACCTGTAAAGTTGTTGACCCAGTGGATGAATGAGCCCTCCCTCAAGCAGACTGTGACCGCCTGTGACCCGTAAATGTTATTGTGTTCTGTAAACGAGAAAAGCGTGATGTCATGGCCAGCCAAAACTAGACTACTATATGGATAGTCATGACAACTTGCAGACGCCACCTCTCCTCGCCAACACAATGCCACTTGACGGTACCAAGATACTACGATGTCGCCCCCCCCCCCCCCCCCNCACAACAGTGCAAATCACAGTCACGAAATACTGCGACTCATTCCCATGGCCCAGTTCTTACACTTTGGTTAAAAAAATGAAACTGCAGAAAAGAATATGAATTTTAATCTTCACATCACAAATAATTTAGTTCTTAAAAATCTGCACAAGTTAAAGTTCCTGCACATTACATTTATCATTAAAAAATTTTTCCAGACTAATTAAGAGCATGGTACAAAGGTGGCAAAGGGCCTAAAGTGTTAAAACTAAAACACACGAATATTATGAAATAAGAGCTCACGTAATTATAGTGTTGTTACGTAATGTTGTTATTATGTTAATTTAATATACTATGCAGATTAAACATGTAAACTTGTACTGCCAGTAACTGATTGTCATGTAAAGGCCTGTTTCGCTACAATCAAAATACATTTTACAATCACGACATATTCTGATAAATACATGCAAACTATGCCATATTACAAATACTTTGTCAAATCATATTTAAAACAAAAATTTAAATATTTCCAAAAAACTGCACGCCAAAAGTTTACAAAATATATTTTTTATACAAATTATCTTTTTTGAATAAAACAATAAAAAGAAAAATGAAATGACAATGCCTAAAATTCTAATTAACCTCATTTCATTATGTTTTTCCCACCACAATGTGGAATTTGTTGTATGTCAATCAATGTGTACACACCTCTTGTGAGACTTTCATGTTACTCAACTTTCATTACTTAATTGGAGGCTACACCACAAACTTCAACAGAAATGAATGTAACTGGCTTCTTTTAATTTTCATCAAACAGGATAGTGGGTTTCAGAGAATCAGATGAAGAAAATCGCAGATAATGCCTTGTTCATTCCACTCATTCTTCAGCACTATCTCACCTCGTGCATTTTCAAGTTGGCTACCAGGTTTTACACGTAAACTTATCCAAAAGTCATTCAGTAATAAACAGAAAGGACTGCTCAATTGGTAACAGAAATGTTTTGAACATTATGTACAAAATAGTCTAAATTATGCACAAGTAATTGAAAAATGCATGCAACTTAGTATCTCACAAAAATTTTGATCACATAATATAAAATAAAAAAAATATTTGCTTTCAAACCAATTGCTAGAATTTTCCATGATTTGTATTTCTGTAAAAAAATATCACAACATAGAAAAAATTGCCAAATAGATACCGTGCCCTAATCTTAATAGCTTGCACCTGAAATATGCATCTTGTTTGGCACATTTATTAGATGCACTGATGAACCTCCGGTATAAGTGGAATAGCAAATAAAATTATACTTCTCTGTGGAATGTGCATTTATTTGATTAATACTAAAAGTGAGTTCACAATTGAATTTCACATTCAAGATAAAAGAACTTTATTTTTAATATTTTCTGGCAAGGAGAATTACTATTCTGAAAATTACCCTGGTGCCATTAAAGAAAATGACTAAATAACACATCAACATAATATTTAGAGATAAAAATTTGTATGTACAAAATTTTATTCTTTGTTAACACAGCTTACTGGCATCACATGTTTAATACCTACTTGGCAAGGACGAGGTTGGTACACTATTAACTGAACCTATATTATATATATCCATTATAGAGATCCATATTTATCCACGATGGTACATGAACTCACAGCTCCTCATACAGTTGGGCACTTTAAACCCATATCATGAAGGCAGCAATAATTTCAGACACCAGAAAATGTTTGGGTAATATTCAAAAGTGATTGGAATATGCAACGTCTGACGCCAAAATTTTTTTTTATAAATCACATCTAAGAGAACTTGAGATACAGCAACCATGTGCTTGCGAGTTCGGAAGTTGCAAATGGTCGTGGAGGAAGGAAGAAAAACTCCCCCACAAACCTCCAGATTATCAGGTAAATTGTTTACAGGCCTGCGGAACAGGAGGGAGGTGCTGGGATATTTCCATCCATCATATCCCGACAGATATGTCATTAGTCAATACATTTCAGAGGGACATGGCAGGCCACCCCTCCCATCCCGCACCCCAAGTCTCGGAAGCCATGCTGTAATGTAGTAGAGGACACACCCGTGAGACACAGTACCATAACCATGTCTAGAGTCAGGACAAGCCTCAAGAGACCTGAACATTTGAAGATTGTAATGATGAAGTTTTTACTAACAGGTGATTGCGATAGTTTTAAAAAAATATCAAAATTTTTTAAATATTTGGGAAATGGAACATTCTTATAACCAAGACTTCTTTTTACCAGTGAACTTGACATTACATTGCAATAAAGATCAACAAATATTGTTTATTAAGCAATTAACATAAAATCTCCTATCTCACACCTAAGGGGAAGAAGATAACTTTGTATTATTAAAACTCAATATTAAAGAGTTTTTTTATTACTGAAGTTCCACTGTAATATCCTACGAGTAAGAAACGCAGACATTTAGTCATGCAAGAAAACTAAACAACATTTAGAAAAATTTCAGAAATACACAAAATGTAAAATGTTCTTGCAGTTTCCGTAACAGTATCAGTATGATCTATTAAAATTTAAAATTTTCAACGTGAACAAGAGACTCATTTCTTGCACTCTCACATTACGTTTGATTTAGCAGGGCGTTAAACAGTGCTCACTTCAACCGTGAATGCCCTATATAACAGGCACCGTCTCCGGCAAACTACATTTAAAACACACATCGTGAAACCAGTCAAATATTGCGTGACTTTGCATTCTAATGACAGAATCACAAATAAGAAAAAGCCTTCCTTTCCTTTATCTCTTTTTCACACATCATTCGACTTGACAAAAGTGAAACTATAGGGCCTACAACTCGGAGGTACTATTACTGTAGTAATTCAATCATGAGATAAGCACCCCGCCTACACTACTTCTGCTTACAGCCAGTTCATAAGATGTAACACGTGACTTATAATGTAAACAAAACATATTTACAAAATAAATATACCATTCCTTATTTGTTCAAGTATGTGCACGTATGTACATGCACAATCCCTTATCTAATAGTCCAACATCCTAGCAGGTCCTACTCTTTGTCAGTTAGGTTGAGTAATTGAATTTTGCTGCTGGCCACAAACTTTGTTCTAGGGGGCAGTTTATTTTCAATAGTTCAGCAATCCACGAACCAGTAACTAGTAAAACCAAATCTGAATGCTCTCTCTTCTATATCGTACACTATTCTTTACTATGAATTTATTTTTTTATGCCTTAAATAAATTGATTGGAAACATGATAGATATCACGCACGTTATCAGCTTCGCTCAGGATAACAGGTTATCTGCGGAGTTGTCGTTCTGGCCTCCGAGCATAGTTCCAAAGTAGTGGCAAGAAACGTACGTGAAATGTCGAGATTCGGGCTGCAGTAGTTATGACGTTGATTACACGGATCCGAGTGCAGTCGATAGCCTCTTAGTCAATGTTTGCCGTACAAGGACTTTGTGAACACACATTTTTGAAAAAACATAATCTAAATTATTTTATAAAGGACCACTACTTTGAATTCCTGTGAAAATGAAACTGTAATTCCAGCATAAAATTTTAATTTTTTAAATTCTAACTGTTAAAAGCCGAAGAGAAACGAACAGCTTTTAAATACCTACTACTTGATTCATATCCTATACACGAAGTAAGGTATGGAAGATGGATAAAATTTAACCTACAAAAACTTTTCCTACTATGCGAAATGGAAGACTACCAATAAACCAGTGTCTAACTGTCTTGATCACAAAGCTCCAAGGCAGACAATTTAAAATAAAATAGTATGAATATTAGGCATTGTAATGTGAAAATGTATTGTAACACTTTTTGAGTAATATCGCAGGGGACAACATATGACAGAACACCTTACTAATGTTTCAATTAAGAAGTTATTAAATGTTCATTATTTTACAATTATCAATAAAGAAAATTCATCAATAGTTTAGTTGTGTTATGCTAAAGCTTTATCAAGTTCAACGAGTGTATACCAAATATTAATGAAAGTAAGCAAACACAGTAATAATATGATCTCTCTAGGTTTTCTCAAAGCAAAATGGTATGCAAACGCATTGTGAGATACACTGTTTATTGTTGGGTAAAAAAAGATACTAATTTCCAATAACTTATAATACAAAAAGTTTAAATTTAAATATCTTTCTTTATCACAAAGAATATAGCACTATCCTACAACAAGCCTTGCAATGGAAGTAGTCTTGAAAAATGACAACTATGAGCCTTTCCCCTCAGCATGTATTCAGAAAGTGTTCAACGCTGAATTCTGATTGGCTGCAGCTTTTATCTTCCCATGTTACGGTGCACTTCAAANTGTATTCAGAAAGTGTTCAACGCTGAATTCTGATTGGCTGCAGCTTTTATCTTCCCATGTTACGGTGCACTTCAAAAATCTTTAGTTCAAAATGCTCTCTTCAAACCGCTCCACCCCTTCC
Source organism: Clitarchus hookeri (assembly GCA_002778355.1). Classification (NCBI taxonomy): domain Eukaryota; kingdom Metazoa; phylum Arthropoda; class Insecta; order Phasmatodea; family Phasmatidae; genus Clitarchus; species Clitarchus hookeri. The sequence goes on from NQII01011938.1 coordinate 16,315, forward strand.
CGATACATATTCCAAGCCCCCCCTGCAGGAAAGCGACCATAATGCAATGTCCCTGCCTGCCTCCCCTACGCCCGAGTGGTTTCAACCCCCACTCGCCCAGCTTTCATGCGAGGGACGCTCCTCTCCGGCACGTCCGCCAGCCCCAAAAGAGATAGGAAAAAGGTTTTTCTCCTGCGACTGCGAGATTGATGGAAGTCGGGAAAGGTTTGCTTGCTTAATAAGAACACAATGGAAAAATGGATTCTCGAATTTATGACTAATGGTGGCTAGCTGTCAGGATGCAAGCACACAGTGGGGACGAGAATCCAGGCGCAGCGCACAGACCGAGCCAACCAGCGAACAGCAGAGCTACATCAAAGATAGCTGATCGCAACTGCACATTGACTTTCGCTTCTTCAGAGCCACAAATGAAAATGAAAAGTCGCAACATAACCACTACCTACATTTTAAATAATCAAAAAACACGTTCATGAACACCTTACACTACCATTATCTCCACTTGCCATTTTAACAAAAATTAAACACGGACAAACATTTTTGCAGTTTAATGCTTTAATTTATATAAACAAAACAATTTTTCAGAAATTTACACAATTCACTCAAAAAATACTAATTTGTTATGGAATGTTGTATTAATGCCTGTATGAAAAGTGACAAAAAGGCAAGCATTTATTTCTTTTCGTTTGCCTTTAATAGTATAATTCATACAAAATGTACATGAAAATAACCTTTGTAGTCACAGAGTTCCCTTAGTTTGCACTATGGGCCACGGTGGCTAAGCGGTTAGAATGTTCGCCTCCCACCAAGGCGTACCGGGTTCAATCCCCAGCTGGTTCACTCCGGATTTCGGCAAGTGGGAATTGTGCCAGACGATTCCGCTGGTCTGCAAGTTTTCTCTGTGATCTCCCATTTCACCCGCCCTTTCATTCCAACGCTGCTCCATACCCACCTCACTTCGCCCTCATCGGCTCTCAAGATCTCGATGTTCAGAGCCGCCCAAATCTCTTAACTCACTCACTCTTTAGTATGTACTGATTATGAAATAACAATTTTCTTTGATGAATACAATACGAATATCAAACAACATTCATTCAGTAACCATCTGGACTAAGATGAAGAAATTAATTTTAGTTTTGTTAAGTCACAAGCATTGAATTAATGTTTCATTAATTTATGCAGTTTAAGAAATCAGCTGGAGAAATTTGAAAAGTTAAAAATATAATACTACACATCAATCACGTAAATATGAAAGAAAAGGAGAGATGGAAAGAATGTGTGAGAGAGATGGAGAGAGAGAGAGAGAGAGAGAGTGTGTATGTATGTATGTATGTATGTATGTATGTGCAAGCATGCAAGCACATGTGCAGTACACACCTATCTGTAAGTATTATGTTTGTATACAAATGTAAACTTACACCATACACCTAACAAAGTCAAGAACTGTTTACGATGAAAAAAGGAAAATTATCATTTAAGCATTTCCTACTACATGACGATACAAATATGCTGATACACACTGTGTAAAATTGTGTCGCTGCAAGAACCTCTTCGTTAACAAGTACAACCTAAATGTGAGTTCATGGCACAAGGGAAGGGTAATCTTTTAATGATCGCCATTAGGAAACTAAGAGAACTGTCCATCAAGTGTCCAATGTTGGCTGGACGTGAGTAAGATGGATGGAGCCAGGAAGTGGTGACAAAGTTTGACACCTGCTAGACTTTGTCACTGATGTTAACTGCGCCCTCTAAAATTAGGCCCGTGTGACAAACATGACTTGCCATCGCAGTCCTTATCGAAAACAACACTTTCCAACGTTGCATTTTCCAATAAAATGTTAATCTACTGAAAATTAAGCCTTACACCCCACATTCACTATATTTCAGTCACATTTATATCAACCAACCAAATGTATGCCACTTTCATTATGTGCTATATTAAAAAAATATGTATTTTAAAGTATTTAATGATATATACAAGTTTTTTTTTGTGCAGATATAAACTTTCCAGGCATTTATTGTACCACCTTCAGTTAGTTCAGTATAATTGAAATTATAAACCACACAAGTAAAGGGGAACAGGCAAAAAAAATTCTGGTCTATTGCTTCTCGTTGGAGGGACTGAGAAATGTCATGCGACACACAAACCTACCAGTAGAATAACGCTAGGTAAAATATTGTTTAACTAGTCAAAATGAGTTCCATAACAGAGGAGAAAGGACCTCTTAGCCACCCTACAATGAAAAAGAAGATACCTTTGAAATATCTAATGCCAATTAAGTATGAAAAATTGTGATCAACAAAAACCAAAGGGAGCTAGAGGAGCGTGAATATTTCTACTAAAATCAAACAAACAGTGGACCCCCCTCCCCCCCATCAAGGGTTAGGAACATGAGCAAGTATCTGCAGCTTTGTTAAAGGTAACTGAAAATTACCACTCAGGCTGCTTAAGAACATTACATTTACTGCTACAAATGTAGTGCATACATAGCAAAGAAAAAATCAAATTAACACCAAAGAATTATTTGATAAATATTACTGATAAAAATAATTAAATACATAAACCTGATTTAAGATATACACTGCACATGAAATTATTCTTTTTTTTTTTTTTTTTTTTTNTTTTTTTTTCATTCCCATTAATACTAGTTTTACTACCTGGCTACAAATTATTTTAAGATTCAAACATTATAATTAATTTTTTATTGACCATGATCAGAAATTTTAAATAACAATATATACCAAATTGCAGTGAATTGTTATTTTACCATAAAGAGAGAGAGTTCAACTGGACATAATGCTGTGAAACATGAGAGAAATGATAGAAATTTTATATTTGCAATATATTTGTGTGTGTCACAAGAAAACAAGAGTTATTCATCCTAANTGAGAGAAATGATAGAAATTTTATATTTGCAATATATTTGTGTGTGTCACAAGAAAACAAGAGTTATTCATCCTGAGATATTTATTGTAGTAAATCTTGAAAAATTATTTTTTAAACATTCAAAAAATTGAATAGAGAAAAGTTAACCCTTTTCACACATTCCTGATCTCTAAAGGACTCTTTATAAGACTGCTGGGCTGCTCCAGTTCCTGTTAGAAAACAAATACTATCGAGACAACTTTTATAAGCTACTATTTTCTCACAGAGACTTAATCTTGTCTGCATACAAAAGACTCTTCTTCCGCTTAGTAGCCAATACCGAAATAAAAGAAAGTAAGTTTTTTTATTACAAAAAACTGATGTGATGCAAAAGATGTTTCACTTCACTGCTATGACTTTGAAAATAAATTATTTAAAGGACGTCTGCGACCAAGGTTGATAAGGTGTCTTCAGTGGCTTTGAATCAGGTGTAAAGTCAAGATGTGTCTGCACCATTTCTATATGTAAGACAAGGTTAGCTTATTTCAGTCTGCAAGTCACTACCGAGTTAGCATTCCAGCATAACAACAAGGGTGTTTTTACTCCAAATAACATCAAACAAAAGATTAAGAAAGTNCTACCGAGTTAGCATTCCAGCATAACAACAAGGGTGTTTTTACTCCAAATAACATCAAACAAAAGATTAAGAAAGTATCTATAAACAAAGTTAAAATACCATAATTTAAATTCCACACAGTTTGCTGTGCTGAAAATTATCTCTGCTGACAAATTCAACTAATCTGTTCCCGCGTGCTTTCAAACAGAATTTGTGTGACTGCAGTATAAATAAAACTGATGAAACTGTTGATGATTGTAACCTTCTGCAAAGTACCTACAAGTATCGGGAACCGAGACAGAAAACTGGAATGTCTTCTTTAACTCGTTAAACAGACATTATCTTGAAATAACCTTGCATTATACTGGAGACTGCTCCACCAGGTTAAACCTACGAGTTAATAAATTTTACTTGTAAAATTGTGTATTTGGCAAACCAACACGAAAACTATAACAATGAAAAGACCAAGTTTGATGACCTGAAAGAACAATCATTTTATTCTGTGATTAACCTCACTGCACACACAAGTTTCTGCCGTGGCCACAAAAAAAAAAAGTGCAACTGAATAAGACGCGGTGCAACAATATGAGTACGACAAATATTGTTGGAAGTGTGATCAAGCATGCTTCACATTGCTACGGATAAATTATTAAGTATCAGAAACTGCCATGTTATTGTACGTACATTGGTATACGACACTTCCTGCTGTAGTTCAATTGTTGTGATTTAGGTTGCATAATCAAAGATGGATGAAGTTATGTATTGTCTATTTGAATTGGTTTTATCATTTATAAATCCCAACAAATATCACAGTAGGTACATTAGTATGATATTAAGAGACCTCTCAGACGTGGAGGCATCAGCTCATATGAAACCCTAATTTTCATGACATCTGTTTACAATAGAGCAAGAAATCAATAAAACTACCTTGTATTTCTGTTACACCGAACTTATTTCTAAGTGTGTTTACAAACTGGATACAAATAAATGCAGGCTATTATTTTAAGACACAATTAACTTCAAAATGTTTTAAATTATGGAAACTGCAACAGATTTTCCAACTTTTCTTTCCCGAAGTGCATAGTTTCATTGAAACTGAGATATATGGAACAGATTTCCTGTACATCACATGTGTGGAAACACGTTCAAGTATGTGCCTCATGTAATGATATCTGGTAGATATCTACCCTGCTGTTTACCTCAATGTGCTGGTAACTTATGGTTTTATTAGTTCATTTCTACACACACAGCCTAGTATGTTACCCTGAAAATCTGGACATTTAAGAGGCAATGGAACAGGTTTCACTGCAGCTTGCACATTGCTGCCAACTGTCTCCAACAGAAAAACTTTCAGTACATTCCTCTAGTAAAATGCATTGTGCTGCAGTAAGGTGAAACATTTACAGAGCATGATACATTACAACTTGACAGATATTCATTCCTCCAGTAAAACATTGTTTCACAAAACTGACAGGAAAACTTATCTAGCATTTCCCTATAACGTTTTTTTTACCTTGGCTTCCAAAGATATGAATACTTCAATTAAGGTGTTTAATATTACTTCATGTGCAACATTCTCTTAGTTAAAATATCAGAAAGCCTAAAAGTAAATATAAATCACCAAATTCTGCACAGAAGTTGCACACACTTCCAGCATGTTGGTCCGGATATCAGAAGGTAAACATACGAACCTCCACAGAGATCATCACAAAATCTGCCTCCCCAAGTCTTGTGCCAAACCTTAAGTCAACCCTTTATGTATTGAAATGAGTTTTCGAACTGCTATTCCTATGCTATTTACACTTATAATCTTAATTGGTATTTGAAATACACGAATTTTATTGAATGAAATCTGAACAATCAAACTTAAAACTGCAATTTGTTTGCAATGTCTAGCATCTTCTGAAATATGGTAACAAAGGTGAACTTCATTCTGCTTAACGTAGCACATTCCCTTTGATGACATGCACTGCAATCTCTTTAATTATCTAATTACTCTACAGGTCTGCTTTATAAATGCAGGGGCTGACATTTGCACCCATTATACAAACCTACTTCCAGTACACTCCCATATATCACAGACAAATGCCTCATCTCAGTTTAAGACTAAATTACACATTCGTTAAGTTTGTTACAGTACAACCCTCAATATATGAAAATAATTGACAAATAACAAAAAAAACTATTTGCCAATGCAATTCGGAAGTGGAATGCAAGATTTATTCCAATGGGTGAAAGGCATCTAATAACACAATAATACCAATACATGCGTTTCATTTTATGTTTACTTGTAAATTTTAGTTGAAGGTTCTACTGACGATTTCAATATTGTAATTTTGATGTCAGAAAACATTATTAAAGAAAATAAAAGCAATATAATTTGTTCAATTAATGATAGTAATAATCACTATATTAGTACAGAAATGTAATACGCTGAAGGATTTGAGTGCACTTAATAATCTTCCAACACCAAAAGTTTCTGATGATGACATCAGACAAATACCACTACGCGACTATGCTTGATACAGTCTAAAACACCGGGGCAGTTACAGAACACTAACGACACTACACCTCCTACCCCATAATATCAATGTTACTCACCAGTCTCCAAGTCGATCGTGTATGGAAGTCCCACCCAAGGATCCAAATCCTCTGACAGAAGGATGTCTTCAGCCTACAAAAAAAAAGACAGTTTGAAAAATTAGTGGAATTCATCCTTAGTATGAAATAACTTGTGGAAGTCCTTATTCTGGCCATTACAATGCAGAATGATTATAAGTTTTCAACATCCTCCAATTCCTAATTAAAGATTTCGAAAACTATTAGGTAGAAGACTGGCACAATACGCAACAAACTAAATTTGTTGATGTAAGGAAAAAAACATGTGACACTTAACTCACAAGGTGAGCATGATACCAAAGTATAAGAGCATATGTTTTTAACAGAGCCATTAATTCTGTTTATACCCCCGACCACACTCAAAGAGAAAATTGATTTCTGTGATTATATAATTTTATCCTTCAATATGCTAGGTTCATACTTCAGGAGACTCACAGAATATAAACTAAATCTTTCAAATTACCTCTGGTTTTGAGGGGAAATGCACCCGTCTGCCGCCATCATGACTCCTCTCCACAAAATGTTTTGTACTTGCTATGCTAAAAATAAAACTAATCTTAATCCAGCAATTATGTAACGGCCGGCTGTTCCCAGTTGGAAGCCATCTCTAATGATGATAGTAGTACAATGCAATGAATGATGGTACCTTCACACTCACAAAGGCTCGCCCATGGCCTACTCCAGCAAGGTCGGCCCAATCTAATGTCTTGGAGCGACGGATGAGTGATCGATGGGAGGGCATACTGGTACCGCACATGCAACTCGGCACACAAACTTTGCAAGGAAACTGGGTCGGAACAGTATTTTCCCGTCTGTGGGACATCATCACAAGTCGCCAGGGATACACCCATTATTTTGTGTAAACATCATATTAAAAAACACATGGAAAAAATTTGAAGTTTCACTGAAGACTAAACAGAAATTAATTGTACAAGGAATGTCTTAAACATGGCTTTGGGATTGTGTAGAATACGACATAATGCTGATCGAAAAAGCTTAATGAAGTGAATCTGAATTGAATCCACAATATAAAAAAGCATTAATTTAAATAATTTTTCTATTGAAAATTTTTATAATCGTATATATTTTGAACATATATAGCAGGCAAACACACATTAGAGATGAATAATCACAGAGTTAGTGAAATTCATTAAATAATTTCTAGTTCCTCAAACCCAAATCATAGTATAGAAAAATTACGCNAATAATTTCTAGTTCCTCAAACCCAAATCATAGTATAGAAAAATTACGCCATTTATATCAGCCGCATGTATCATCAGCTTTTTGGCTACACCAGTTCCTACTGTGATGTAACAACGGGTTTTCATTCAACCTATCTGGTGAAAATAGTGCTCCATCTTCTCATCCAGAGAATCACCCGGACTAATAAAGTTTGTTATAACCATCTATGTAATATCTACACATGAGAGAAACAATAAACTTAAAAAAATAAGAGATAAAATAGTGGCAATTGTCAAGTTCAAAACAAAACATAGGAAATAACTTAAATATTATGCAAAGTTTTTTACAGTTTTGAAGAATTTTCAAATAATTAATACCTCTTCTGGACTGAGCCATAAAAAATGTTGTGTATTTTGTAATATTTGAATAATGTGTGTTGGAACCATCTATGAAGAAACATTATTACTGAATCACTTCAAAAAGTTATTTGTGAAAAAAAAAAAAAATACAGGAACCTATAATAACAGGAAGGCTAAAACACTGCTCACCAATTCACTCCTTTCTCTCCCACCCATTTTTATGAAAAAGTTACATTTAGAATTTTAGAGCACACTCGTTATGGCAGAACAAAATGTGTTGCAAGTTGTTTAAGGGTAGTACCTAGTAGAAGATTTTAAACACCTCAAGGGTACCGGCATGTCTGGTTATAAGGAAGTGTTACATGCCCTCTCAAAGCTGTGATATGCATTCTTGGGAATGCTGAATTTCTCGCAAATTAAGTCTGTAGCAGTACAACATTACATGTGAGTTAAGGCAATGCGTAATGCCACTTTGTATTTTTTTCTCCTTTCCCTTCAGAAAACTACACAGTAAAGCCCTTCAAATGCCATTTTAAAACTGTACATAATTGTTTTCTAACTTTCCTTTTTTTCCTTGCGAGTCAGTCACTTAAAAACTATTTGTGAAACAAAAGGAAAAAGTTTGTATATTTATCAGAAAATAATATTAGGTCGTTCGTATTTTCGCCATCCTCCAATATCCACCCATCCTTCCCCCACAACGACAATAAAATCGGACGCCCCCTGAGAAATGCTATAATGGGCGATGGAATCGTGGGATTCGGAATGCCCGTCCATTCCAAGAACTCCACAGAATTCCCGTCTCTCCCAGTAGCTCCACAGTCATGACCAGCGACCGAGAACGTCGTGAGATGGGAGGTGTTGGAGGGTAGGGCGGTGGAATGCACTGATCGCTTCTCCAGTCGCAGTGCGGCGAAGAGGCACCCCCACACGCCGCACCAAGCATTTGTCTCGCCTTCTGCGCGCGCACCCAACACTGACCTACCCCGCACGTATATAGCCGTCAGGCCAACGGTGAAGAACGTGTTTGCTTGTACGTTCATTTTAAAAAGACATTCCCTTTCGTATTGATAAAATACTTCTATCAATTTGAGTTTAAATCACACTGCACTACAAAATGCTTAGAGGAAGTGTACACAAACATCCCAAAGCAATCGTTGACATGAAGTGTTCTAACATCACAACCCTACCCGCGTCGTTTATGGAGCCTAGTCTACAACCGCCACGGTCGTCCGCGAACTTGGGGCTTCGTCCGCGATAGGTGGTCCGCGGACGCCTGGCTGTTGATTGGCGGACGTGACCCTCTGGATTCGCACCTTGCGGTGTCCCAAGTCCCCAACATCGTTCGTGAAATTTCAAATTTCGTCTGCGGACGCAAGCGGACGTGTCCCAAGTTGTTAGTTTTGTTTACACTTCGTCGCGCGCGAACGGTAAAGGTGTATTGATATCGACGCGTGAAGGCATAATATTCAACCTCGCAGCCGCGAAAATGTAACTCCAATAGATAAAAAACACGAAAATGTACTGATTCGAGGGAAAAAACAAAATCCGAATAAAGTTAATTTTAAGCAAAATCAAAAAGTACTCACTCGCGTAACTCAAGTTAGAAAACAAAATAAAATAAACTACAAATATAAAAAATGTTATGAGTAATCGCATACAATTTATTGATGCGCTGATTTGAGCGCTCCCTACTGCCGGTGTCTGAAAGCTTTGCTTCGGACGGCGCCGAATATAACTTCGACCTCGTCAATACCTTGAGTGTCACTCCGAAGTACTTAACAATTAAAATGTGTGATTGTAGTGCCTTTCCCCTAGAATGTTTATAGAACATTTCATGTAGTATTTATTTTTATTTCCGAGTAAATAGATACGTATTTTCGAATGTAGAAAACTGTGTGGGGAAAGACGTGGGAAATTTTGAAATTGGTATGGGAATTTTTTATCTCGGTGGTCTGGCAACACTGACTAGTGCCATTGTCCGAAAGCTTAGCCTCGGAAGTCGTAATTGCGGACGCACACGTCGGGACATGCGTTCGAGGACAAAGTGCGTCCGCGGACCACCGTGGAAGAGCTATTGTGGACGGGCACTAGTTCCGCAGAAATGTCCGAACTCGAGACGTACCTACTGTTGTGTCTGAAACAGAGCTCGGAAAAACTGTCGCAAGATTGCACTAAATTCTACGCGCCATTTTTTTTTTTTTTTTTTT
>NQII01011939.1:0-26893 GCA_002778355.1 Clitarchus hookeri
AGTACTCAGCTTAAAATACTGTACATGTCAAAACGGGCTCCGGCTCTCCCCCATTGGGCCGAAACCCGTAAACGTGAAAGGGGCCGAACCCCATAAAACAGGGTCGTGTGTCTTCCATTGCCCTCTTATGAACGGCCAATGCAGGTAGTTCTGGTAGTACTTACCTAATAGACATAGGCTACACCTTCAAAATTCGCGTTATTAAAACCCCTGTGCAATTTGAAGTTTCTGTACATGGAAACATTATTCATTTTTATTTGACCATACTTTATTTAGGCCGCCCTGAGTAACTCTGCGCCAATAAATGAACAATTCACGAATGTATAGTCCAATCACGTGAATGGGACCAGTCAGAACGGAAGTGAATTCACATGCAGCAACCAATGCACAAACGGCGCGGCTGAAGTATATAGAACACTGTGATATTTAGCCTGATTCCAAATAATAAAGCCAATTTTTCAGATCTGTACTTATAGATTATAGTCTGTTCGCGGTTTCTTCACAATTTTTTAAATCAAACCTTTGAAAAATCACTCTATGTATGACGTGTTTAGCTATTTTTTAAATATGCCATGTATCACAAGCATTNAATCAAACCTTTGAAAAATCACTCTATGTATGACGTGTTTAGCTATTTTTTAAATATGCCATGTATCACAAGCATTTTATACCTCTGTTGACATAAAAGTATCTTATTTTTCTTTAAAATGAAGTTTTACAGATATTTCATTTATAAACTATACTATTTAATTTATAATAAATATGAATAAAAACAGTGTGAAAACATGTGTGTTGGTAGCACCTTGTAAGAAATGGTACCCATAAAATATATTATTACAACTGGGTGCTGCACGAATTCGGTGCGTTGTCCTTTGTTGTAAATTTCTAGACTTGATAAAGCTTTGCTTTCATGAGGCGGAGGAATATCCTGGAAGTNGTGCGTTGTCCTTTGTTGTAAATTTCTAGACTTGATAAAGCTTTGCTTTCATGAGGCGGAGGAATATCCTGGAAGTGTAACTTTAGCAGGGCTTCAGAAAGTGTGAAGTAACCGTGAATGGATTATACAAGTGTATCAGGCTCTTCTACCGCGAACTCCAGCTGCATACACCAGTAAAATGGCAGCACCGACTAACAAAATCAGAACACCGTTNAGGCTCTTCTACCGCGAACTCCAGCTGCATACACCAGTAAAATGGCAGCACCGACTAACAAAATCAGAACACCGTTCCAGAATCAGTGCATGGTAGCTGACTTGTCAGTTGGCATCTCAGCCAATAGAGCATCTTTCGCAGCATGCAGTAGCCAATCAGACACAAGACCAGTTCCAGAGTCTCGCGCAACCAACCAGTGAATCGATAGGTTCACGATATAGGAACCGTCCACGCTATTTGCNGACCAGTTCCAGAGTCTCGCGCAACCAACCAGTGAATCGATAGGTTCACGATATAGGAACCGTCCACGCTATTTGCATACCTACCTATTCTGGGGCGTAACAGCCTCGCATGCGCTGGAAACAGAGAAGGGAGCGTATTAAAAACAAGTAGTTACTGATATAACTAATGAGCCTGCTTTCCTGAACATGAGTGCAATACATTTTTTAATGATTTCTAGGAAGCTGAGATGGTAGGTAAGACTTGTATCGTTGGAAACAATATCGGTAGAGATGAAACCAAAAAAGTCTGCAACTGTAGTGAGGAAATTTAAAATACACACATGCCTTGCCCAGGTTTCGAACCGAAAAATTCACGTACTATAAGATATAGGCTGTTTACGGTAAAATGAGCACTTCTAAAAGCCCGGCTTAAGATCTATTTTTAGTCACGTTGGGTATTCTTCCACCTTATGTACCATTCACATTGCCACTGGCCTCATCGCTTTAGCACTGCGTCGGTCAAATAAAACTGTGAAATTATTATAAAAGTAAACAAATCAGATAAATTTTACACTTACATGAGTTTAAAATATCAAAAAGCGAAATAAGTAATTTAACTTATCACAAATGGTTACCTAAAATTTTTATTCGACGTTAAGACATGGAACCACTTACCCTCCATCATTACCAACTTTACTTGGCGCATGTCATTCAGTGCGCCCGTTATAATATATGCAGGAAGAAGCAGTGACATTTTCTAAGGTTTATTTAAAAAGTGCTCACTTTATCGTGAACAGTCTTTAGTGTACAATCAACAGCATTACGGAAGTCGGATTCAAGTATGAACTTCGAATTTATTAAGTATAATGTTTCGAATGATGATATAATTAATTAGGAAACTTAAATAATTACAGGGCCGTAATTTTGAAAATAAGTGACTGAGGGACTTAAAACATGTACATTTAAATGGCCTACCGTACTTGTAAGAAATATTTGGTGAAAATCGGTTGGTTGGTCCCTGAGAAATGGCATAAAACATTCATATTTTTCTTGTGACGATCTTCATGAATGGAAGACAAATAAGTTATGTATTAGCACATTCGATGATTGTATACTTATAGTGTACAAAGTTATGCTAAAATCGATCACGAAAATTTGCACATATATCAAACTAATCTAAAAATATTTAATATCAACAATTCTAAAAATTTCTGTCACACTTAAAAATATATATGGCCTACCACAGTACAACATATTTTTCTAATTTGGTAAGAAAGGGTTGATTAATTCCAGTTATATAAAATAAAATATTAATTAATATTATGGGGCTAACTAACAAAATGGCAGAGAGATGAGACTCTGTATAGACAAATTTGGTGTTTGTAATATATATAGCCAGCATACAAAGTTAAGTTGAAATTTGTTTCCTTTATTAAAAAAACTTTACTAAATAATTTATGTAACCACCATTTTGAAAATAAGCACCTGACCTACTTAAAACATAGCAGTTCACACCACCTGCTTCAAAACAATTTGTTTGCAAAATTTGGCAGGAATCTGTTAATTGTTTCCCGAGATATTACATAAGAACTTTATTTTTTCTCTGGCATACCTTACAAAATGGTGGACAAAAGATAACCCGTATAGAAGCATTTGATAGTTGTAATATAAACTTCCAACATACAAAATTAAGTGGGAATTGATTACATGATTTTGACGATAAAGTATACTAAGCTAAAATGCCTATGTTCCCGCCATTTTGAAAATAAGTGTCTAGCACACTTAAAACATGCTATTTTACATTATCTGCCACAGTACTATTTGTTTGTAAAATTTTGAAAAATAGGTTAATTCCTTTCAAAGATATGACAAAATATTTATTTGTTCATATGGTGCAAAATGGTGGATAAAATATGACTTGTGGAGATACAGGTGATAGTTGTAATATTTACTGATAGTGTGCAAATATAAGTTGGAATTGATTACATGGCCTCAACAAAATAGCATTTTAAGCTAATATGGCCATATGTCAGCCATTTTTAAAATAAGTGCCTGATGTAGTTAAACCAACCTTTTGGCATCATCTGCTGGACTACTACTTGTTTGTCAAATTGTAAATTGTATCTGTCAATTGTTTCCCAAGAAATTACATTAAACATTTATTTATTCGTGTGACACTATCTTACAAAATGGCGGGAAAAAGGTGTTTTATGAGATAGATTTGATAGTTGCATCTACTAGCAGTATACAAACTTAATTTGAAATTGATTTCATGGTTTCGTCGATATAGCATTCTTAGATAAAATGGCTATATGGTCACCATTTTTAAAATAAGAGGCTGGTATGCTTGAATCACACCAGTCTACATTATCTGAAGCAGTACTTCTTGTTTGCCAAATATGGTAGGAATCGGTTAATTTGTTACCAAAATATGACATAAAAACTTAATTTTTTTACGTGGTGCTATCATACAAAATTGTTGACAAAAGTGACTATATATTGGCATTTATTATGCTTGTAATAGATACTTTCAGCATCAAAATTTGGTCGAAATGGTTTAAGTGGTATATTAGATATATGAAATAAAGCTAAAATATTTGTATAGCAGCGGTTTTGAAAAAAAGTACATAATCAAGTTTGATTACCAACATTTAGCTGGTCTATCACAATGTTACTTGCTCGCCAACTTGGGTGAGGATTGAATTAATAGTTTCTGAGGTACAGTGCAAAATATGTATTTATTTGGTACTATCTTCCATAGTGGCGGACTAAAAACAATACACATGTCAAAAAATTAATGCTTTCGCGATGTTATGCCAGCATATAAAATTTAGTTTAAATCGGTTGAATGGTTCCTGAGATATGACATATGTTCCTACATATTAAAATGGCCGTCATTTTGAAAGTAAGTGCCAGCGTGGTCGAAAACTATAAACTATAAAAGCCAGGTGTCCTTACGAAGTAATATATATGTACCGAGTTTGGTGAAATTCGGTTCACGCGTTTAAAAATCAAAATAGGGTACACACAGGCACCCAACTACACACAGATACACACGAAGCCACAAACACAGGAAAGCGAGTCGTTAGGCAGGATCCATTGGAGTCCGCCATCTTTTTATTGTGATATTAAACGGGTTGACATGAAGGAATGGCACCGGGATGTAGGAGACGGGAGCACGCCAAGGAAGCCATTCAACATCCGCAACTTTTCCATGTGTAGAAGTTCGGACTATTTACGTTTGCTAATCATCTTTTACGCTCAAATATATATTAATACGAGCATGAACTGTCTTCGGAGTGATTTAAAACGTATTCATTTAACCATGAACTTTTGATTTTCTTCCCTGACATTTCCTTTCCCATCACAATCCACGAAATTATCTTAGATTGTGTATAACAACGAAGCAGCCTCGTGGATCCCGAAAAGCATAACAATGAAAATAAGAAACATTCTTGAATGGGCGATAACATCTTGATACCCATTAACCGAGTTCAATAACGGGTATGTCTAAACGCTGACATAGGCCTATATCTGTATTGCTTGTACGTCTAAATTGTTCTATTTTTCAAGGTAGCTCTAGTTGCCATTCTCATCATCGCATGATGCAAGGATCTCGGGTGCAGTTTAAGTGTAAAATTGTTTATATTTTCCCAGAAGTCGGAACAACTGAGTGGGAACTAAATATACCAGTTTCGATTCCCGGCTATGTCGAAAACTTTTCAGCGCTTTCTTCAAGACTGGGTTTTATGTTCTACACTTATACAAGCATTCATTGAAAGCCCAAGCACTATTAATCATCGTAAAGCATTGTTGATAACCTTTTTTCATTGCAATGCAGTTGGGTAGGAGATTTGTCTGCATACAATTTGCAACTGATTGGCTAAAATAAAGAAACCTAGGTGGGAAGAGCACCACCCCTATTCATTTGCTTCCCCCCTCCCCTCACCCCAACCATATTATGACGTCATGCTCATTAGTGAGCATCGTTATCTGAGGTAACGATGAAGGAAACCATGGCAGGCACAGGATGATTAGTGGGTGGTTGTCCATAGCCATTTCCTAGAAGAACGTTAAAAAGACGACATAACACTCAGTCTTTGTCCAGGGAAGGAAATTTTTCACGCCTGCAAAATTCCGTAAGCCAGTTGGAAATCGTTCCAGCTACCTACAGCGTTATCAGTCAGGCATCCTGGTCACTGAAACACACTTGGAAAGGCTTCCGATTTGATAAACTTTCGTGAAAGTTAATACCAGCGCAAATAACTATATGTAGGTTGCACACGGTAAAGTGAGCACATTGGAACACTGGCCATTATCTCCATATATGGTACAGAAGTACACAACCAGCATGCTGGCTTCCGGCTAAGTTAACAGCGAATTAAAGAAAATAGGTCAAAATGACGTCATATTATGACTGTAATTTTTTAAACTATGACTAATCAAGTTGGCAATTTTTTTATTCACAGTATAATACGAATTGGCAATGTAATAAAACATTTAGCTACTTATCGATAACACTTTTTTACTTTACTGGCGCATGAATAAAGTGATTAGGTTCTCAGTAATGTTAATTTTACGTATGACAGCAGGATGCCAAATAAAGAAAGAAGTAGTTTCAAAGCAGGACTAGACCAAATGTGGTATTCTAAAAGCCCTGCTTAATAGTCTTTTCTTACTGACGATTGAGTAATGCTACAGTATATTTGTAAAAATCACCGTNCCATTTTGAAAATAAGTGTCTAGCACACTTAAAACATGCTATTTTACATTATCTGCCACAGTACTATTTGTTTGTAAAATTTTGAAAAATAGGTTAATTCCTTTCAAAGATATGACAAAATATTTATTTGTTCATATGGTGCAAAATGGTGGATAAAATATGACTTGTGGAGATACAGGTGATAGTTGTAATATTTACTGATAGTGTGCAAATATAAGTTGGAATTGATTACATGGCCTCAACAAAATAGCATTTTAAGCTAATATGGCCATATGTCAGCCATTTTTAAAATAAGTGCCTGATGTAGTTAAACCAACCTTTTGGCATCATCTGCTGGACTACTACTTGTTTGTCAAATTGTAAATTGTATCTGTCAATTGTTTCCCAAGAAATTACATTAAACATTTATTTATTCGTGTGACACTATCTTACAAAATGGCGGGAAAAAGGTGTTTTATGAGATAGATTTGATAGTTGCATCTACTAGCAGTATACAAAGTTAATTTGAAATTGATTTCATGGTTTCGTCGATATAGCATTCTTAGATAAAATGGCTATATGGTCACCATTTTTAAAATAAGAGGCTGGTATGCTTGAATCACACCAGTCTACATTATCTGAAGCAGTACTTCTTGTTTGCCAAATATGGTAGGAATCGGTTAATTTGTTACCAAAATATGACATAAAAACTTAATTTTTTTACGTGGTGCTATCATACAAAATTGTTGACAAAAGTGACTATATATTGGCATTTATTATGCTTGTAATAGATACTTTCAGCATCAAAATTTGGTCGAAATGGTTTAAGTGGTATATTAGATATATGAAATAAAGCTAAAATATTTGTATAGCAGCGGTTTTGAAAAAAAGTACATAATCAAGTTTGATTACCAACATTTAGCTGGTCTATCACAATGTTACTTGCTCGCCAACTTGGGTGAGGATTGAATTAATAGTTTCTGAGGTACAGTGCAAAATATGTATTTATTTGGTACTATCTTCCATAGTGGCGGACTAAAAACAATACACATGTCAAAAAATTAATGCTTTCGCGATGTTATGCCAGCATATAAAATTTAGTTTAAATCGGTTGAATGGTTCCTGAGATATGACATATGTTCCTACATATTAAAATGGCCGTCATTTTGAAAGTAAGTGCCAGCGTGGTCGAAAACTATAAACTATAAAAGCCAGGTGTCCTTACGAAGTAATATATATGTACCGAGTTTGGTGAAATTCGGTTCACGCGTTTAAAAATCAAAATAGGGTACACACAGGCACCCAACTACACACACATACACACGAAGCCACAGACACAGGAAAGCGAGTCGTTAGGCAGGATCCATTGGAGTCCGCCATCTTTCTATTGTGATATTAAACGGGTTGACATGAAGGAATGGCACCGGGATGTAGGAGACGGGAGCACGCCAAGGAAGCCATTCAACATCCGCAACTTTTCCATGTGTAGAAGTTCGGACTATTTACGTTTGCTAATCATCTTTTACGCTCAAATATATATTAATACGAGCATGAACTGTCTTCGGAGTGATTTAAAACGTATTCATTTAACCATGAACTTTTGATTTTCTTCCCTGACATTTCCTTTCCCATCACAATCCACGAAATTATCTTAGATTGTGTATAACAACGAAGCAGCCTCGTGGATCCCGAAAAGCATAACAATGAAAATAAGAAACATTCTTGAATGGGCGATAACATCTTGATACCCATTAACCGAGTTCAATAACGGGTATGTCTAAACGCTGACATAGGCCTATATCTGTATTGCTTGTACGTCTAAATTGTTCTATTTTTCAAGGTAGCTCTAGTTGCCATTCTCATCATCGCATGATGCAAGGATCTCGGGTGCAGTTTAAGTGTAAAATTGTTTATATTTTCCCAGAAGTCGGAACAACTGAGTGGGAACTAAATATACCAGTTTCGATTCCCGGCTATGTCGAAAACTTTTCAGCGCTTTCTTCAAGACTGGGTTTTATGTTCTACACTTATACAAGCATTCATTGAAAGCCCAAGCACTATTAATCATCGTAAAGCATTGTTGATAACCTTTTTTCATTGCAATGCAGTTGGGTAGGAGATTTGTCTGCATACAATTTGCAACTGATTGGCTAAAATAAAGAAACCTAGGTGGGAAGAGCACCACCCCTATTCATTTGCTTCCCCCCTCCCCTCACCCCAACCATATTATGACGTCATGCTCATTAGTGAGCATCGTTATCTGAGGTAACGATGAAGGAAACCATGGCAGGCACAGGATGATTAGTGGGTGGTTGTCCATAGCCATTTCCTAGAAGAACGTTAAAAAGACGACATAACACTCAGTCTTTGTCCAGGGAAGGAAATTTTTCACGCCTGCAAAATTCCGTAAGCCAGTTGGAAATCGTTCCAGCTACCTACAGCGTTATCAGTCAGGCATCCTGGTCACTGAAACACACTTGGAAAGGCTTCCGATTTGATAAACTTTCGTGAAAGTTAATACCAGCGCAAATAACTATATGTAGGTTGCACACGGTAAAGTGAGCACATTGGAACACTGGCCATTATCTCCATATATGGTACAGAAGTACACAACCAGCATGCTGGCTTCCGGCTAAGTTAACAGCGAATTAAAGAAAATAGGTCAAAATGACGTCATATTATGACTGTAATTTTTTAAACTATGACTAATCAAGTTGGCAATTTTTTTATTCACAGTATAATACGAATTGGCAATGTAATAAAACATTTAGCTACTTATCGATAAAACGTTTTTACTTTACTGGCGCATGAATAAAGTGATTAGGTTCTCAGTAATGTTAATTTTAAGTATGACAGCAGGATGCCAAATAAAGAAAGAAGTAGTTTCAAAGCAGGACTAGACCAAATGTGGTCTTCTAAAAGCCCTGCTTAATAGTCTTTTCTTACTGACGATTGAGTAATGCTACAGTATATTTGTAAAAATCACCGTTGCCATCCATCTTCAGGGTGTTCGTTGTTTTCTGAGTACTGGTCAAAATCTACTTTCCTGTCCCTGATGTATCCTTCCGCCGTATTTAAAGTTAACATTGCCATGGGCCAGATCACAATATTCATGCGTCCGTCACGTTAAACTGTGGCTTTTTTTTTGGAAAGTGAGTATGTTACTAAAATGCGAGTTCGTACTTTTGTGTGAAACAGCAAACGTAAGTTGAAATATATATATTCAAAATACACAAATTCATGCATCACCCTTTTTATGCGATGTTGAGAAAATGATTTACTTTCCCTACAGCGCTGCCAGGTTCATGGGAGCATGCCGGTCAAGGTGTCCTTTAATTATATACGCATTTTTGGCAGGGACTATTTTCATGCGTCCATCAAGTGACACTATTATACTGTTAGACATACACATACATGCAGGTAACTACTGTGCCACCTCATAAACTATTTTATAACCCCTGTCACTAGTCGCTAATTAAAAGTTACGCTTTTAATAACAACTTAGTGCTACCTTTCATTATTTGCTGGCAAATTACTGGGAGTGAGCCAGTCAGTCTTTATGTCAAATTATATTTAGTTACCGGTAAGTAAATTATTAACTTTGCGGCCAAAATGTGTTTAATTAGTCATTAATTTACTACACTTATACAAATTTCATTCAGAAATCTATTACATTTTCACAGTTGCCTATGTTTAAGTATGTAAAAATGTGATATGTAACAACCACACAACAAAGGAGAACATATCGGAAACAAAAAAGACCACACGCACATATTTTTTAACAAAGAAATAAAAGAATATCTAAATTTGGTTAAGCTGTTCAATGATTCAACTATGTTTTCTTCTTACCTTCGTTGTTTTAACTATTCGCTTAGCATTCTCCTCTTCGGATTTGCAGCGAGCAGCGTAGAATGAATCTTTCTCTGGTGCTAATATATTGCCTGAAGCAATTACTTTACCTCCACTGCACCACGTCCGTTCACGCCACTCGTGCACTGTTTGCGAAACCAACGTCACTTACCTGTTGTGCACGGTATGCCTTAAATTACAGTGATGGGAGGCGGTTATAACACCCGTGCTAATTGCTGGACCAGCGAGCGTGGTAACTGCAGTCTCGCGTATGAAATACATCCAGCGATACAAGGCCCAATTGCTTCGTATACTGAAACTTGCAACACGGTGGCGCACATAATTGTGTGTGCTGCTCCAGTGTGTGAGGAATGCGTGCGTAGGGCAATAGATGGAACGTTGTCAGGTCTTCAGTATGCCACACAAACCACCGAATTATGTTTCGCGCGACATTCCGCAAGCGACAGCAATTTTGCAAAAACGGTATGAAGTTGTGCAGGATTCAACTGAATAGTACTAACAATCTCTGGCTGCTGTTGACTCGTTGTGAGAAAATCAATCTGAAACATACGCACTAATTATGTTCTACAGTGATTTCCATTTGCAACAGACCGAAGGTTCAGTTTGAATTTTGAAACTGAGCCTTCGGTCTGTTGTGAATGTTAATGCAAGTACAGCGATTATCATTGAAAGTGAAGATAATGGATGTAGGAACGAAGCTCTGTAAACCACTTAAAACATTGCCACTATCATTAAATTATTTCACGAAAATCCTTGGTGGTGCAACAGTTACTTTTTATTCGATTCTTTAATTGGAAGTATATTTCATTTTTAAACATATTAAAATTAAATAAATAACGTAGGCTTATGTTGTTTGCTAGGCGGAAAAATTTCAGAAGAAATCAGTCANAAACATATTAAAATTAAATAAATAACGTAGGCTTATGTTGTTTGCTAGGCGGAAAAATTTCAGAAGAAATCAGTCATAATTTCTTTTAAAACTAAGTATAATGCGTGCATTTGAGCCACACGCATTGCAACCGAGGCTGTTTTTGGGCATGTATTATTACGCACATTTTTTGAGACAGTGTAATTTTTCCATTAAGAACGTCAAAATATGTATCACTCATTACTCTGCATCCAGCATCAGAAGAGAGCCATCAATCTCTNTTTTTCCATTAAGAACGTCAAAATATGTATCACTCATTACTCTGCATCCAGCATCAGAAGAGAGCCATCAATCTCTGGAAGCAAAACTGGTTGTACTTTCCAATGAGTGACAACCGTCCGCTGTCATCTCCTATCTACGCTCTAAATCTGAATCAGTGATTTAAATCAGTATAATTATTTCACTGAATATTCAGTTAATGAGCTGTTATTTACTGGTTAATCAGTAGATGCACAGAGTGTTTACTGCCAGGCCGATTCAATTCACCAGGAATCCGTATAAATCAGTGTTTAATCAGTGAATACTGACAACTAAAACGACCAGTAGAATGTTACTGAATCGAGTGGAGCATTCTTATNATCAGTGTTTAATCAGTGAATACTGACAACTAAAACGACCAGTAGAATGTTACTGAATCGAGTGGAGCATTCTTATCAGATTTGCAAACAAATTCGCTGATTTATCAGTTTAACCGTTTCCATTTTAGAATGTACGACCCCAGTACCACGACATGCAAGTCGTTCTTGCTTCTGAACTTCCGGCACTCAGTGTCTGTACAATTTTCTCTTCTAAAGTGGTGAGAAGCAGTCATAAATGTGTTCACAAGTTTAAAGCGTGATGTGACTGTTCAGATAGGATATAGAGGTTCATCAGTGCACGTCTTGTTATCATCGAAACTCACAATGCCAATGTTAACATATGTCACGCTCAAATGCCGTTGTGTCACACTGATTGGTTACATAATGTGTATGTAAAATGATAAAATTTTTTAGAAATTCTTGTAGTCTGTAGTTATTGTTTCCAGTAACAGAACCGCTGCATTGAAAATTTGTTCATTTTAAAACGTGTCCCTGTTGCATTGTGTAACATATTAATAGGATCAAAATAATGAAATGATATTTATTAAGAAATGTATTTGTGAACACGCTAAGGTCTGCGCGCATTTACTAGCATTAACGTCAATGTAGAAGTGAGTCACCTGTATTCACCGCTACAGAAACACCGGTTATGTTGGTATACGTACTCACTACCGCCATGTTGGTGCACGCGATGCCGGACACGCTTACCGCAGTGTTAAAAAACTTTCATTGCCGGTTTGCCATCAAATAATACGGAGCCGAGTTGGTTTTGCGCCAGTCAGATACCTATTATGAAAAACGTTTTGCAGCAAATCGTGTTTTTCTCCAAAATTATATATATATATATATCTTTAGTCAGTAAAATTATTTTTACTGCACCGCAGTCTTCTTGTGTGGCCCTGTTAAAGGGGAAAAGTTGCCACCATGTTGGATTGTAATCCATTTTTGCAGGAAGTTTTATTTTAGAATGTTTAATGAAAATTTCCGCATGACACGTCATAAAAAATACCTTACACTGTCGTTATAAATGTTTGACTAGTGACTGCTGGCAATAAGTAAGCAATTTTTTCTGTACGGCGATTACAGGAACGACTCTAAAAACCGCAGTAAAGCAATAAGTTTTGTAATATCTGCAAAGCAATGCCCTATGCCATGTTTATGCCTAACTATGACTATATATGAGTCGGTTCTCAAGATCTCGTTGTTAAGAGCCGCTCAAATTTCTCAACTTTCAACAATATATGAGCGAGTTTTGTTTTCAATGATAAATATATTATCAAGATATTGTTTCACGAGCAACGTTACAGCGTATTACTCTAAGTACTAACCCCCATGATCATTATACGTTCTTAACTACGGAATGTTTAATTGGGTTAGAAGTTGTGGCGTACAACACCTGCAGAACAAGGCGGTGCGATCATGCGAGTAGGACAAGTTGCATATGTTGTAGGTGCGCAATACTCAATTATTAAATACGCAGAGTCGCGCGCTTAATTCCTATGCAACGTGTCCTACTCGCATGATCGCTCCGCCTTCTTCTGCAGGTGTTGTTTGCCACAACTTTGAACATAATTAAATGATATGAAAATATGTTTCCGGATATAAGTGTATAGGGTTTTTGTGTTACTATTAGTCCAAAGAAACTATGTCTGGAGTTTGGGCACTGAGTTCCTGACCACCTGTATAATTAAGATAAACTGATGGAGTTCTCGAATATACCGGTTATTCACGCCGTTTACTGAAATATATAATTAAAATAGGTAGTTATAAATGTAATTTATGCTGGTCGAAACTTTTTCTTACTACCTACTCCTCTGTATATGTAGGAAGGGAAAGAGGGTTGATGAACAGTTTCATTTCAAAATAATTTACAAGTATAAATATGTTATTGGCTGATCAGTATCGTCATGCACTAAATTTTACAAATCCATGAACTTATAAACTTACCTCAGTATGTTTCCTCACTATTCAAAGAGGAATTCTTTCACCAAAACTGTGCGGTTGCAGCACTACGTTCTAGTAATTTAACAAATGCCTGTAGAGGAAACTGCTAATGAAAAAAACAATATTTCCAATAAGCATAATAGCTAATAAATTCCACTACACCGCTAATTGGTTATTTGAATGGTATTTGATTCACCTGGATTCGTCTACTTAGCACAGTCTGAACTACACTAATTAGAATGAGGACCAACCTGGTGATACGTGAAGACTAAAGAGGTTGAGGTTGAGTGTGATACCACTTTATCAAAGTTCCGAAGATATTAGACGCGAGTGTACTTAAAGGTCCTTGAATGCCAACCAGTATATTTCACCCTACTGACACCGGCGCTAATTGAATATACTGCAAGTGCGACGACATATGAGGTGAGCCAGAATCCCCTAGCTTCCTCTACAGCCAACCCATTAAGCACAAATCTCTCATGATTCACGACTTGCAGAGCACAACTACTATAATTATACATGCCACGCGGGAGTACTCAGCAGAACGCTGATGCGCTTCCCTCGCCCGCAACTGGCCGTAATACACGCGTACGACATTGTTCTAACACTAGAACCAGCTGGAACTCAGCATCCCTGCGTTGGCGGTTCATTAGAGCGGTAAGGAAACTCGTAGTTATTTGTATTAAAAAAATTAAGAAGGGGGGGGGGGGAATAACGACTTGATTTATTTACCTACGAAGTTTGTTTACTAATGACTGGCCATGACACGATAAAACACTCACTACCAAAAAAAACAACAACAATGAATTTTTCTCCCTTCGATATAGTAAAAAATTAAGAGCAATGCACTTTCCCCCCATCTNAAAAAAAACAACAACAATGAATTTTTCTCCCTTCGATATAGTAAAAAATTAAGAGCAATGCACTTTCCCCCCATCTTCTCATCGACATCCGGAAGAAGTCGTCAAATCCATTTCCTGATATGCTTTTTAAAATTGCCTGTAATGCCTTAAATGCACACTTTTCAGAGCTGAATAGTCGTCGTTTGAAACCTTTCTTGACAACTGGAAACAAAAAAAAGTCACATGGGTCCTGGATAACAATGGATGTGCCTTTCTCCACTAAAAACGTCGTAACTTCTGTCGCCAACGGACACTTACAGCGTGATACATCGTATATTCAGTAGTTCATTCATGATTAATTCCAACTTTTCTGAAGCCGTGTTATAGTTCTACTTACAGGCCGTTCTTCCGCCCNCAGTAGTTCATTCATGATTAATTCCAACTTTTCTGAAGCCGTGTTATAGTTCTACTTACAGGCCGTTCTTCCGCCACGTTCAAACGAAGCTTAACTAGTATAGGGAATTGTACCAAAGGGACGACGCAACGCATTCGTGCGCACTCAGTTTAATAACATCTCGCATGAGAACTATTTCTTACTAGGCATACCAACACACATATTTTCTCTTTTTTTATTTGCATGAATTATAAATGTAGTATTACAATTAATAGATAAAGTATAAGTAAAAGTTATATTTAACCAAAAATAAGATACTCTTTTGTTAACTAAAGAATAAAACGCTTGTAATGCACGACATATTTAGGAAACAACCTAAAATGTCCTAAACGGGGTAATTTTTCAAAGGTTTTATTGGGANCTAAAGAATGAAACGCTTGTAATGCACGACATATTTAGGAAACAACTTAAAATGTCCTAAACGGGGTAATTTTTCAAAGGTTTTATTGGGAAAGCGTGAAGATAGCGCGAATAGTCTGTATTGATGAGCACGGAGTGTCGGGAAGTTGAGAAAGTCGCAGGTCTCTGAGGTGTATAAATATATACAGCCACGGGAATGTCGATACAGCTGCTGGGAGCGATGGGTCTTCAGACTCGCTTACTCGCGGAGCTGCGACTGAGACGTGACCGCGCGAAGGTCTCATCCGTCTCCTCATCTGAGCAATTGCTTTTGTCAGGCAACACGTCGGGAGAAAGGAGCACTTCTGGTTATTGGCTAATTTATCTCGAGTCGTCAAATACGTTTCATTGCAACTATTTATTTCGATTAGAAAGCGGTTTCTTTTAAAAAGTTACCCTAGAAACTTATTATTATGGGCTATTGAACTGTCTCAATGTGTATGATATCCGAAGTATAAAATCAAGAACATAGTTAGATGTACATAATATATTTCGATGGAGTTTATTTTACTGACTAAAAATCTGAATCAACCTAACCATGACTTACAGATGTTGTAGATACAATATATAGTTTACGGGGAAAAGGCTGTTGTCTGTTTTACGAATATTAACGTACAAGAACCTATGCTACATATTAAAATTTATTGTTTAAAAATGCCTATAAATTAATTAAAAATCTTCTTATTTTTAAATAATATTTATTTTATATTAAAAACCCTTATTTATATTTAAAAAACTTATTCTTTTAATACAGTAGAGTTATAGATAATGTTATTTCGTTAATTTTAAGACAATTATTTTGGGAAATTGATTGGTTTAGCGTTTAACATTCCTAATTTTTGCTAAATGTTGCCAATTTTTTAATTAAAAACTACTGTTGTATATAAAAGATACCACTCTTTCAAATATCTTGTCAATAAATTTAACCCCATAAAGGTATATTAATAGTTAAAATTTTATTCTTAATTTGATGTTTTGGGGATTCCCTCTTTGTAAGAACTTTCCATGGAAAATTTTATTCTTAATTTGATGTTTTGGTGATTCTCTCTTTGTAAGAACTTTCCGTGGTGTTTAAATTAAATAAACCGCAGTGAAGATTGTTAATAGAGACATTTTTCTGCAGTCTTAAATTCATGGAAGTCGGTCTTGTTTTACTCCTGTCACTATTATCACAATTGAAGGTGTCCGCATTAAGTGGCAACTGTTATGATTTTGATGCTTTGTTAATATTTATCCTTAACGGGCATATAGCGGCGTAACAAATTATTGATAAGAGTAATGTATTGAGCACTATATAAAAGAGGTTTATTTGACATTAAGATTGTACAATATTATTTCAATATGAATATGATTGAATATCAACCGGGAGGGGGGAGGAGCTATACAAATATACTGGAATATTAAATGATATTATTTTATAAATATTTAACCAGCCACGTTCTGAGTAAAGCCTAATTGGAGAGTCTCCAAGTTGTTCATGATTCCGGAGGCTGAATAAAATGGCGCATGTCGACAGCTGGGCACACCCATCTTCAGTGGTCTTCTCGTTCCAATGGCCCGGTGACAAAAGGACCGCCCACGGACTACACTCTCATATCGGCTGCGTTGTTCACGTTTACTGGCCGGTGGAGGAGGTTTCTGTGGTTTACGATCTCATAACTAATTTCAGTGATCACGGCCCGTGTCCTGGATAAATAAGTGAAGGTGTGATCAGGCAGGCCGCTCAGCTAAGGGCCAGACCACAACTCGTAACACAACTTACTTGTTCTCGACAGGTAACAGGAAATAAAAATCGAAGACAGTCAAGTTGTAACTATTCAAGAAACTGCTGGAAACTATATCGAATGCTGTCTCCTTCCAAATATTTCGACAGGCCTTTAATAAAAGACATTTGGGGGTGGGGGAAATTGTTACATTTAACCCATTCCGATCTACTGTATAAAATTATGTGCATAATTCACAAAGATTCTATCTTAGTGAAATTAGGGCGTTTGATTAGAGCGTTGAAGCGTTACTGTACATTACGAGTCTCCTTGACCAATGCTCTTCTCAGTGGGTAACTGAGTAAAGTGTGAGTAGAAATAAATATCCGCTTCTGGCGCAAGAATCAGGGAGTCAGATTGTCGAATTACTCGCCTGCGACGACGTCACAGGTGGAGATCGCAGCAGCCGGTGGCCTGGGATTGCCATTTTATTAACAAAATTGCCTGTTTCACAACAAAAATAACTACTTTAATTAATTATTTAACCAAAAAATCACTTAAATAACCAACAAATTTAAAAAAAAGAAGAATAAAATTAGGAAAACGATCCGGAGCTCCTCGAAGCGCGAGCCGAAAAATCTTCAGGCGAGAAAGAGAATCAGAGGCTCTTAGGGAAACGACTCACTCTATCCTCAGAGCAGTAGAGGAGAATTCGCGACTCCAAGCCAGGTCCAGCGGACCANAATTTATCTCGAGTCGTCAAATACGTTTCATTGCAACTATTTATTTCGATTAGAAAGCGGTTTCTTTTAAAAAGTTACCCTAGAAACTTATTATTATGGGCTATTGAACTGTCTCAATGTGTATGATATCCGAAGTATAAAATCAAGAACATAGTTAGATGTACATAATATATTTCGATGGAGTTTATTTTACTGACTAAAANTATCCGAAGTATAAAATCAAGAACATAGTTAGATGTACATAATATATTTCGATGGAGTTTATTTTACTGACTAAATATCTGAATAAACCTAACCATGACTTACAGATGTTGTAGATACAATATATAGTTTACGGGGAAAAGTCTGTTGTCTGTTTTACAAATATTAACGTACAAGAACCTATGCTACATATTAAAATTTATTGTTTAAAAATGCCTATAAATTAATTAAAAATCTTCTTATTTTTAAATNAGAACCTATGCTACATATTAAAATTTATTGTTTAAAAATGCCTATAAATTAATTAAAAATCTTCTTATTTTTAAATTATATTTATTTTATATTAAAACCCCTTATTTATATTTAAAAAACTTATTCTTTTAATACAGTAGAGTTATAGATAATGTTATTTCGTTAATCTTAAGACAATTATTTTGGGAAATTGATTGGTTTAGCGTTTAACATTCCTAATATTTGCTAAATGTTGCCAATTTTTTAATTAAAAACTACTGCTGTATATAAAAGATACCACTCTTTCAAATATCTTGTCAATAAATTTAACCCCATAAAGGTATATTAATAGTTAACATTTTATTCTTAATTTGATATTTTGGGGATTCCCTCTTTGTGAGAACTTTCCATGGAAAATGTTATTCTTAATTTGATGTTTTGGTGATTCTCTCTTTGTAAGTACTTTCCGTGGTGTTTAAATTAAATAAACCGCAGTGAAGATTGTTAATAGAGACATTTTTCTGCAGTCTTAAATTCATGGAAGTCGGTCTTGTTTTACTCCTGTCACTATTATCACAATTGAAGGTGTCCGCATGAAGTGGCAACTGTTATGATTTTGATGCTTTGTTAATATTTATCCTTAACGGGCATATAGCGGCGTAACAAATTATTGATAAGAGTAATGTATTGAGCACTATATAAAAGAGGTTTATTTGACATTAAGATTGTACAATATTATTTCAATATGAATATGATTGAATATCAACCGGGAGGGGGGAGGAGCTATACAAATATACTGGAATATTAAATGATATTATTTTATAAATATTTAACCAGCCACGTTCTGAGTAAAGCCTANTATACAAACCTCATACTCAACCAACCAACCGAACCAACCACCCACCACATCAACACCCACCCCAATTTAAAAAAAATTGTAATAAAATTGAAATAAACTAATAAAAGTGTTTAACATTTTACATCACTGACTCAGACACCAATGCTGGATGCTAATGTCCTTGATTCAATGAACTTGGGAAACGAAAAACGGAGAAAATANAGTGTTTAACATTTTACATCACTGACTCAGACACCAATGCTGGATGCTAATGTCCTTGATTCAATGAACTTGGGAAACGAAAAACGGAGAAAATATTGTAAAAGATAGAAACTAATAAAGGTTTAAGAACATATTACATCACAAACTCCGACGCCAATGTTGTATGCCGATGGCCTTTACTTTATACTCTCAATAACCTTGAAAGCAAATAATTTAGAAAAAATAGTAAAAATTCTAGAAAATAAAAACAAATCGACTAACATATTACATAACTGACAACGACGAATATTTTGAAGGTTAGCGACCTTAACCTTGACCCCATTGACATCGAACTCAAAAAATTGAGAAATAATTGTAAAAATCGAACAAACAATTGTAAAAATCGAAGAACATAATACATTACTGGCCCCGACCACCATGTGGAATGTTGGCGAACATAAAATTAATTCAAATTGCTTTGAACTAAATAATTCAAGAAAAAATCCCCANAAGAAAAAATCCCGAAAAATTTTAAAAACATAAATAAACCATCCTGGAAAAAATCACATACATAATGAGAAAAACCAAGTTGAATGTGTGTGAAACTAAACGTTTGATTCTCGTAAATATGGCAGAGCAAAGACTTTCTCTATATTTCATTGGCTATATAGCCGATCAATCTTATAACCCATAAAGCAAATTATTTACTTTACGTAGCACACATACACTGCTAACACAGCTCTCGTTGCACCACCTCCTTCGCCTTATACTTACCATACATCTGACGCCTTAAACATCAACGCATGTCACAAAACCATCAACCAGACCTCCTCCTCCCCAAAACCCAAAAACCCAAAATAGCTTAACGCCTCACCATCCACCTTCGCCATTAACCAACCACACGAACCTCCTCACCCTCCCCCCTTTAACTAAACAAAACTTTAACCTGTTGCTGAAGATACTTAACTCTACCAAGACTTGCTTTTGCCAAGACCATACCCTGCAAAAATGGTTAGAGCAGTGGACAAGACTAACCCACCCGACCATCCACCGATAAAAAGTGTCGATGACAACCAGTCTTGATAAATTTGCATAATACTTATGACCAGACCAACCCACCAGTTGCAAAACATTCCTCAAAAATATTTCCCAGTTAATTAGTTCGCCTTTTAGAACTCAGCCGATTTTAATCGACCCGAGTAAGGCATAACACTTCAGACACTACGCGACATTCAACCTGCACACGCACGCATAAATGTTATCTAAAAAGACTCTCGCAATCAAATGAACACGCCACTGAATTAATAGGTCTTTTAGAGAAGCATACCAGACTGAATAAGAAATTCAACTCATGTGTTTATGTATTAATCAATTTAATTTTTTTAATTGTTTTATACATTCGATCTTACTAATTATTCCTTACCTTCGATCTTTACATATGTATTAGATGTTTGCATTCCATGGATACTATTCGACATTATCATCTGTTAAAACACGGATCCATCAGTTCACAAATGATTGAAGATATATCGTTAATGTGCCAGAAATCTCCATCCTGTTGGAAAACGATCAAATGTCAAGGAATATCAGCAAGTTCATTCGGGTCTTCGGGACATATGTAGCTAGTATTCTCAGCGTCTTATGACTTATTTATATTTCTCAATGCAGAAAATGTAGTAGAAGGGTGTGTCAGTGCATCGAGAAATTCGCCATCGTCTTCAGATCCTTCACGGTATTCGTGTTCCTTTTTATAAATGCTGTCTTCGTAGTCACCTTCACCCCCTGTTTTGTATTCCTTATTTAATGAAATTTTACTCTTTAAGCAGGAGTTGTATGGTCATCATTATTTAGACCAAGTGATCGTTTATTTTGAAGTTCATCGATTTAACTTGAAAGTTTTTCAAGTCTACATTATGCATAAACCGACTGTATCGTGCGTCAATCTTATCTCACTCCTTCAATAGCAGTAACTCCCTCGTCATAATCATCTGTGCAATAAGTGCACATCAAATGTAAAAATCGGTACTCACGACATCACTTGCTGGCTCCCAGTAGATGAACCCTTGCAGATCTTGATGTGTTCCTTCAATGTATCACCTTGCAATAAAGAGCATTTGGTAACTGTCGTATTGTTTCATCGTCCGAAAAGGTATCTTCGTACGGGTGGTTCCCTAATGTTTCCGAGGGTGGCAGCTTTTACAGAAGATATTTCCACAGTAGCAACACAATTTTCCATGTAATTTTCCAGCAGTGGGAGAAGGTACATACATAGAGATAAGCTCTGTATTAGACTTCGTACAATCATTGGCATACACCATATTCATGATTAAACTGAAGTTGTTTATACAGTAGCTACTTGTGTATTTACATTGCCTAGCTACTCATCTATATATAAACGTTCTTACATATTTCATCAGTGATATTTATAATTTTTTATGCATCCATTCAACCAGATGTTTTATCTAGTTCCTTGATGACAGTACCATGTAGTTATATCGTTAACAGTTTCTTCCAGACAAGTTCTTTGCTCAGCTTGAACTCATGCTTCGGAAACGACCCATCCCTCTGTAAATGATCCCAAATAACGCCAAAATGACAATTAAATGATCCCAAATAACGCCAAAATGACAATTAAATGACCCCTCCTGCTCCACAAATAACCTCTTAATTACCCCTTATTCTCCATAAAATGATTCGCCTGCTCCGCATATGACCCCTCTTGATCCACAAATGGATGACCCCCCTACACACAAGCGATCACTCCTGCTCCACAAATTACCTCTTAATGACCCCTAAATGTCACCCAACTGACCTTTAATGAATCCTCACGTTCCGAAAATGACCACTTACGCTCCGCAAATAACACCGAGATGGTCCCTAGATGACACCTACATGACCATAAATGACCGATAATGCTCCGAAAATGACCCCTCATGCTCTACAACTGAACCCTCATACAATCCAGGCTTCACATTTATGTAGTTTTCTGGATTTTTATGTTGTAATTCTCTTTTGTCAGGTAAAAGGAAATCAGCAAGTACCTAGTTTCCAAATGTATTGAGGCCAATTGTTCTCAGCTCTAGATGATTTACTGAAGCTAGTGTCCAACCCTAACCCTTGGAATCCATTTCTTCTTCCTCTTGGCANTTCTCAGCTCTAGATGATTTACTGAAGCTAGTGTCCAACCCTAACCCTTGGAATCCATTTCTTCTTCCTCTTGGCATAACTTGTGTAAACTATCGTCATGAGTGTTTTCTATTGCGTATATATTATACACACAGCTATATTCGAGGTATTGAAGGCCTTTGTACAATATTCGTCATCGTGGGGCTCTGGTCTCGTATAGCAACAGTCCAGTCACATGCGAGATTTTACACAGCCGTATTTTTCCACCTTATCGATTAGTTTGTATATCATATAAGGTTTCATACGTGACAGGAATGAGCAAACATCCATCAATTTAATTGATATCATCGATTAAATATAATATTTAAGAAGACCCCTGAATGCAGATTGCTTTAGAAAAATACCATTAACATTATATTTCGACTCTCAGATCAGTGGCGTACGTCGTGTTGTACAATCAAGTGAATTTGATGAAGGCCGCGGCTCAATGTTCGTTGAGGAAAAAGGTATGATTTTGTATTGACAATTCATCTCCGTTGTAAGCTTATAGCGAGTCGGGTACATGTATCTTGAATCGGAGTTCGGAGTTATTCACCATCTTTTTAGGCGAGGCCGGCTGCCTCGTTCATCTACCCCCTCGTCATACACCCAACTCACGGCTGACCATTCTATCAGCCCATAACCCTAAAAATGATTTCATTAAAAATGTTTTAGTAAAAAAATTAAATTTATAGGCCCACCACTATGGATTTTTATTAATTGNAAAAATGATTTCATTAAAAATGTTTTAGTAAAAAAATTAAATTTATAGGCCCACCACTATGGATTTTTATTAATTACGTTTGTTTAGAGTGTCGCCGTAGCTCATAATTCCAGTTTTCTACTTTTTTCGAGTAACGCTGCCTAAAACCTATTTGAATACAAATTAAATAATTTTGACCTGCCACTTTGGTACCCAGTTCATCGGAGGACTTATGATCACCCCACCTCCTTAAAAAAAAAAACCTTACCAAAAAAAAATTACTTTCCAAAAAAAATAGTTTTTAATTTCCGCTCTTCACATATCTAAAAGTTAAAGTATTTCTAATATTTATTTATTATTTTCATTCGAAAATGAAAACCTTTTTGAAAAAAGTATCATGAAAACAACGTGGTATTCAGTTTTGCATTTTATGAAAACTAAACTGTAAGGTTGCATGAGCAGTCTGGCGAGAAATACGCGCCTGTCATCTAGATTCCACTACAGTCTTAGGAGGGAGGGGGAGGGCAAATGTAGTCGACACCGAGCCAAGAGCAAGAGAACTGACTTTGAACTCAGCATTCCATGCGAATAAACCTGGAAGAATCCTGTTAAAACCGACAGTATTCTAGGTCAGGGCCGCAGGTGTTCGTTGTGGCTGTTGTGAAGGTTGAAGATTAATGAGGGGGGCGGGGGGCGGACGGGAGTGGGTTTTCGGTCGGACGGGAATTGGGGGAGTGAAATGGATGTTGTGGGATGGAAATGGTCCATCGCGACATACTAAGTTAACTCATGAAAGCTCTGCTGAAGACTGATCTCGATCGAGCCAAGTCATTGTCTCGGATGGAAGGGAGCTCCGGACAGTATATAAGACCAAGTGTTCACAGCTTGCCGTCTTTCTGCGTCCTGTTATCAGCACCGTTAGAAGCTTATTACGATCCATGGTTATGCCCCCAGTATCTTTCTACTGTACAGAGAATAACTACTCACTTTTATTTAACTATAGAGTAATAACGCGATCAGACAGACAGCGGCCGCTGCAGTCCGTGCTGCCGGCCACGGAGAGCCGTGCGTGGTTTTATCACGAAGGCAGGTGGGAGTATACGAGTGTAGTACGCCGACTACGGCTAGGTGAAGGGTGGGTGTTGGCATGAAATATTGTTTATTCACATGCACGCGCATGCCAAAGGAAACAGAATTCACTTGCTAATGAACGATAGGAATTCAATGTTCTCCGTAAATTAAAATTCGCCTACGAAAATATGTTATAAATGTTTTTAAAAAATCTGCAATATAAAGTATTACATCTTGTTTTTAGCTAAAATGCCGTAAATATCACAGTGTAACTGAAATGAAACCCAGCCTGAGATGAAATCCACTTTTTAAAACCGCTATTATCTTAATTTTTTATCTTGCTGCGTCGTGAAAATGAAGTGAATTTGTTAGCGTATCTCAACATCCTGAATGTGTTTCGTTTGTATTTGCTGCTGCTATTATAGAGTTATGCTGCTGTTTGGAAAAAGTCTATCTCCTAGACAGGAAAGGCGATGGCAGGGAACAGAAAAATAATACGCTATAGGAGTGAACAATAAGTTCCAAGGCACTCCGATTGGATGGTGTAAAAAATATATATTATAAGAATGTTAAACGCCACATGACATTCAGAGGCGGGATACAGGTATTGAATTCCATGGTATAATGCCATGTCGCTTGTAGATGATCCTTGGTGTAAGGCACCTGCACGCAAATCGTACCAGGCATCCGCAAGCTGCGGCTCACTACTACATGCCGTGACACCGGTATCTGGCTAACCCTAGTAGGGGAGGGAGGGGTAGGGTGTACAAGCGGAAGTGAGTTGGGGCAAGGCCTGCATTTGTCAGCTGCAGACGTGCCCAAGGCTACGCGGCTATCGTCTGAGCTTGCCGGTGCTAAAGTCGTTATTTAAAAGGTTCTTGTCACTACAAAACAAATTCAGTTTAGCTTATGCAGAATACGAAAGTTTATAATACGCGCACTCTCCAACACACACATACGCATAGGCGTCGAATCTCGCGGCTGTGTATGCACAGCAACGCGGGTTCAACATTGTAAACATGCGCACGCACACTAAACCTCGTTTTAAGATAGACGTACAATATTCATCGACTGTTCGATTGCAGGTGGGTAGCTAGCCGCAAAAGAAATTCAGTGACTACGTCGGCTATTAATATTATTAGTTTTTCCTCTCTCTTAGCCAGATCGTGTATTTGTGAGAAGGCATGTACGTATAATACAGTATGTGCGACATATTGGCTTTTCTCAGGCTCAAACATTATTATTTATGCTAACATGTTATTCTATATTCTACAAATTAATACCAAAGC
This sequence comes from Clitarchus hookeri, assembly GCA_002778355.1. Taxonomy (NCBI): domain Eukaryota; kingdom Metazoa; phylum Arthropoda; class Insecta; order Phasmatodea; family Phasmatidae; genus Clitarchus; species Clitarchus hookeri. The sequence continues at coordinate 25,235 of NQII01011939.1, forward strand.
CACTCAAAAATGGAAATCTTATGGTAATCAACAATACGAGGAATCGTTGAGAAACTTAATTTTCTGTCATTATTTTCGCAATAACGAATTATTCGAATAGGAAGAGTAACTGTGTTTACAAATAAGTGCTATGCATATTTAATTTTCGCACGCCCATCCCGTAACACGAGTCCCATAAATTAAGATAATGGTTAGTAAAAATAAATATAGTCAGTTAAAACTAATTTAATTTTCGTAGGCAACAGAAGTGTTTGTTAAAATATGTCTAGTGCATGACCGTACACATAATGTTTGCATTACAGCAGAACAAAGACTGTTGTAATTTGTGTGCAGAATACTATAAAAATTAATTCCAGGGAAGACACTTTTCTCAAAATAAATTTCAGGAAAGGGTGCTTCGTTTGATAAGAATTGAGAATGAGAGAAAAAACACTATTGGATCCTGCATGCTAACTAGAAACACTATGTAAATAACAGGAGCTGCATATTCCTCGAGTTGGAAACTTCAAAAAGAATTATGACGCAAAATTGAATACATAATTTTAATAATAGCGCATGAATAGCTATTTTNAGTTGGAAACTTCAAAAAGAATTATGACGCAAAATTGAATACATAATTTTAATAATAGCGCATGAATAGCTATTTTTCATTGGTGGAATTCATTGAACCATGGGTGTCATTTTAATTAAACGATTCATTCTATCAGTCGCGTACAGTAGCTCTTGGTAGTTTCGACCTGACTCCCCTCCACACCGTACCGGACGTGATTCCTGGCAGTGGTTCATTACTTTTATTTGGTGGTGGTTGGTTGGTTTTTCTCGAGGGTTTTCATTTCATGAAATAATTCTTTATTGTCACTTAGTAGTGTACAGAACTTTTGTCCATTACTATGCTTTATCAACAACNCATTTCATGAAATAATTCTTTATTGTCACTTAGTAGTGTACAGAACTTTTGTCCATTACTATGCTTTATCAACAACGATTTTTTTGTCATGCTATATAGGAAATACTGTACATAAACTGAAAAAAACTGCGTTTCTGTTCGTAGGTTTTCTCATGGTTATTCGACGTCATGTTGCCATTTACGCATTCCATTAGAGACTCAGTCGAGACGATAATGGATTAACAGCCGATACTTCTGTCGGCTGTTTCTGATAAGTTAACACAACTAGATTAATTTTTCTTCAAATACTGTGTATCAGGGTATGATTTTCTCGACGGGGTCGTCTTGAATATTTGTCTGTTCCTGAGCGGTTTTGTCGGAGGTGTTCTGTTATTTAACTAATTTCACATTCACGTTTTAAGTACTTAACCTTTATGTCATTGCTCAGCATGAGGCCATCATCGTTTTGTGAAGTCTTTCATCATCATAGTTTAATAGAATTTTACCGAAACTCCTTTCATATAGTTTTCTGCCCCAGACATGTGTAACAGGGACATAATTTCTGAAAGTTGTCCGTTGTAGAAATTTACTGTGTTTAGTGAGTTTTCTCGGTGGTCACTATCTTCATTTCTTTGACTAATTAAAAGTAAATATTTTGTTGAGTTCTTTTTTTTTATAACTATACTACGTTTAAGGCATTTTTTTATTCAAGATAAATATGATATTTTTTTCGTGAATAAATAATTTTTATGTGGTTTTGCAGGTTATCCAAT
>NQII01011940.1:3209-15645 GCA_002778355.1 Clitarchus hookeri
CCTGCTCGAAAGGTTTTATCTCTCCTCACCTTTCTAGAAAGAAGGCTTTGGCATGATGCACCGTGTATTATTCTCATAATCGAACCCGGAAATCAAACAATTTCGGCACAGTTCGCAAGTGGACATTTTCGTAAAATTTAAAGCAACTTTCCAGATCACGCACAACATAATATAAAAGAGTCTCACTAGCATGAAGTTTCAGTAGGCAACACATCTCAGTTTTGGAGTCCAGTAAACATAATATTAAGATGAATTCTCTTTTTGAAATTATGCCGAGAGAACGGTGATAAATTTTGTGAACTACGTTGCAAATTTCCACTGAATAATTAATAAAAAATTTTAGATTGATGGTTTTAATTGAACAGCGTAGGGAAAATACGCTGTATTTTTATTTACCACCTAAGATAATTTCTTACACTGTGGAAGATGTAGGAAAAGATTAAAATTCTTAATATGTTTATATTTACCACATCATGAAATGTATTTAGACTTTTATATTATTGTTACATATTTCTCAAAGTCAGTGGTCTTAACAAGGTTCTTTTGAGAAAGGAGGACTTAATTATATAAAAGAGTTAATTATAGTTTCCTAATTTATTAAAATTAAAAACAAATACTTTCGACTCAATGACTCACAACAAATTGCTGTCACCTGATATTTACAATCATTAAATTCAATCAATACAATTTACTATCANCATTAAATTCAATCAATACAATTTACTATCACCTAAAATAAAATATTATTGTCAAGTTACTAAAATCATACCCAAATAACAGTATAGTAAAAAGTACTGAATTATTTTATGTATTATGCGTCCATATTTGACAGTTCTATTATTTGCAACAATTTTCGTATCACATGTTCAGTCCAGATTTCACCAGTCCGAAATGTTCTAGAGATCTCCGAGCGCCCCGCTGCACAGTTCGCCATCTACTCGTCGGGTATCACGCATACTCGTGCGTTCACACCACAAACAACTCTACTGTTGTCATCACGTATCCGATGTCCTTCACTGTACCAGAATTTATCCAACTACCACACTCCAGCCAGATGGGAACCACAATGAACTGACTCCTCTCCGACTTGCAGGGGGTATATATAGTGTCGTCGGCTTTGGTCCAGAATCTTCTCCACATGCCGTGTTGCGCCTTGCAAAAGGATAAAGAGAACGTTCTTTATAATTCTCTGAAGTCGTCCACTCCCCCGGCAGTGAGGAGGAGGAACTGTGACGCCAGCTGTCAGTCATTCTCCCCGGCCACCGGGCGACGGAGCAGTGAATACGACTGCCTCGGTAGAAGGGAGGGTCGATGCATGACACCTCCCACAGCGTCAGACCGCGCATAACCAGGTAAACGAAGCCCTGGTCCATAGCATGAGTCAGCGCCTAACAATATTTTAGGACAAGTCGACTTAATTCTGCACGATATTTTCACGGAACAAATATTTTACAGCAATTCTTGTTCCTTATGTTTTAAATGGACGCAATTTAAAAAATATAGACAGATTTTTCTGACTACCGAAACACTGTAACCAGGTGAAGTTAGCAATAAAACATATACGCATTTGACGATTGGCTGTGCGAAATGGCATCTGGCAAACAATTTTCCAAAAACCATTCTATAAACAAATTGTTATAATATTTGAAAAATTGATGTCGTATTAGGAAGTACATTTCATTAAAGAAACTGAAATAAAATCTTAAGAATTTCTTAATTGGTTTTATTTACTTATCATTATTCAGTTCAGTTTACTACATTCATATGTATGTTGAGTAACACTGACTTGGTTCTTGTTACGCACACCAGTTGACATAGTTCACGACTTAAGAGTACTACATAGTTCTCTTTATTGGCGTAGTCTTATTATATGACATAAGTTTGCCAGATGACTTCTCCAAATGATGATCAGAGATGTCAGTAGGGTAGTTTTCACAATCCTTTCAAATATGTCATATTATATTTAAATGATTTTAATAGTAGGCCTTCATAATAAGTGAATTAGTTTTTTTCCTAATAGCGAGAGTTAAATATTATTTGAGACAATATTATTGGGCCTTCAAAAATTGTTTATAACAGCAAAGTTGCTGTATTTTGGATACGTTTCACTAAACCGTAATTATCACCCAAATTTAGCAGTTAAAATTAAAATAAAAACATCACAAAATATTGGAAGATAAAATTTGTGTTTTGATTTCCAGATATACATTTTCCCGTAAAAACTTTACTCGGAAAAGAAAAATTGGTAAGAAATTAAATAACTTGGGTACAAAAGCAAAAATAATATTAAGACGTTATTACATAACCCTCATATATATAATGTCGCTAAAGCACGACTATGTCCATTATTTTAATAGAGTATATAAATTTTTTTGTCCCTTTAAAAAATACCCCCGGTCCTTTGCTCTACAAGAAGACAGCCTGATATGCTGGTTAAGTTATTCACTGAAGTAGGAAAAAGCTTAGAAATTATTTAGGCTGTATTGGACCAGCCCAGCCACTTATGCATACATTAGAGTCATATAAGTATGACATTACGTTTCAAAATTATATCATCTGGCGAAAATGAAAAATTTCAATGATTTGGGATAAAATCCGTGAATTTGCTTTAAAGATTCTCGTATGCTATGACTGCATTATATCCTTGTATAATAAATTTATGTCTTATGCAAATTAGTTTACACATAGTCCATCGTTATGCTTCGCCCATGAAATAAGAAATGGGCAATTTTTTTGCTCCCAACGCTCAAACTTCGTAATTTATTTTTATTAGGCACTCGCCTCATCGTGTGAATGGAGTGTAATTATTAGGGTAGTTCTCATAAACCTTAAAATAATAAAGTTCTTCTACGCTTCGATCATAACGCACAGGTACTGTTTAAAAATTGTACAATACTCATTATATTACGAACTATATTGCAATTAAATAAAGTACTTTTACGTGTAAAATTACGAAAGAAAACTATTCTTACAGTTTTATTTTTACGAAGTGTATTACATATTTCATTTTCTTATAACCATAACATTCTTAGCAACCTAGAGAATAGTGATGTCTCAACAAATTCTCACACGCCAGAAGAGAAACTAGCATACCAGGTATACAAAACGTTGGGAAACTCAAAGTCTCCACCAAGGCGCTGTAAAATGGGAATATAATTTTAAAGGCTTTGTCAATGTGTACTATGTTTTTAATACACAATCACAGTCTACAAATGGGACTTCATGGTAGGGCGGTCAGAACGCTAACTTCATCCTCACAGCGATCCGTATTTAGTATGAGAAAGATTAAAGTAGTTAATTTTAGCAAGTGGGTATAGTGATGAACGTAGCTTATACCCGGTGGGCTTATTTTTGGGCCACTGCATTCCGTCACTGCTCCAGTCTAGGACATCATTTTATTTCTCACTTTATGGGAGGCCAATTCAAACGGTGCCATTTCAGCTGTCTGAATTAGGGCGTTACTCACTATTGAAAGTGTAACTGACATGAAGTAGCAGAGTTTGTTCCTAACAGAACATGTGGGATTTCTAAATTATTGCAGCTCATTAATTGCCTCTTGCAATCCGGAAAGCTTACAGTGGGTTGGTTACGTGCAAAACTATGTTGATAAAAATACATAAATGACCAAATATTTCATGCTTTAAAAGCAGTTTCAGTCATAAATCTTGTAGTTTAAATAAATACGGCCTTAAAGCCTCTGCGCCCGAAATAATTGCAGTAAATGCTCAAATTAAATTCAACCGGGTCCCATCAACAGTTACACTTTTATAATAGTACTGTACATGCTTAAGATATTCGTCATCTAAAACTATTCTCTGTTTAAGGCTCTAAATATATGTAAGTGCTATGAGGAATTTTGGTCCTCAAATAAAAAAACTTCATCGCTTTTTTTTATAACAACTAAAATAATCAAAATAAAACAACAATTAAATTAAAACGTGACCGGATTGCTCAATAACTGTTAATTTTTCCTAGCTACGCAGAACTCTTAAAATTAAATAAATGTATTCTTCTTAATCCAAAAACTTCTGTTATTTTTTGTGGGTAATTGCAGCTATATTTTCTATAAAAGTAGGTGCTAAGTAGGTGAGTGAAATTGGTCTAGTCGTTAAGGTTGAGAGTTAAGAGTACAAGGGATGTAGGTTCTAACACACGTACTGAAAAGTAAGTTTTTTTTTTCGTAAATTATGTTTTGAAATATTTTTATTTTTGTTAATAGCTGTTATTTATTCATAATTTTTGTTTTCTAGAAGAAGAAATGTTAATTTTATGTACACTTCTCAATGATGTAAAATGAAAAACAAGGCTATAATTTTTAATATTACAAATACATGCTTTGCAGATTTTACAAGAAAACTGTCTGTAGTTTTACAAAGAATTTTCTTGGCCACTGGGTTTCCAAGGGTTTTTTTCTTGTTAAAGTACAATAGAAAATTTGAGAGTGTGGCTAACTGTCAACAGTGAGCGTGCCAAAAGTGTCAGCCGATAATCACAGTAACAGGCAAAATATTTAAAAATGTAATGCTTCCTGCAAACGTTGCAGCTGATACGTCAAACAGTATTTACATAACAACAAGCGTAGAAATATATATATTTTCATAATGTTATTTCAAAATTTCTTATTTAATAGCATGCAGTTTATAAAAGTGCTTAAAGTTTAACAATCTCCTGATAATTGTTCGACGAAAGATTATGTTGCAAACTAATCTGGCATTGGAAATTACTTTATATTTAGCATAGGCACACCCAGGCCAACCAGAATCATAATCTAGTTGGTCAGAAATTCCAAAAGCTTATTTTTAGATACATTTGTACTCAGCTTTTAAACAGTGCTTACAAAATGAGCGAACAAATATTTTAAAGAGACATTACAAAAGTCGTTCGCAATCTGATAACTTATAAAGTGAAACACACTTTAGACAAGTCATGAATACCGCTGTGAGAATAATTAAGTTATTGCAGACATTATTCAGACTTTTAATATTTCTACTACCACAACTGTCGCATTTTCTTGTCAATTGCTGAAGGAACATTAATAAGAAATGTATGTGGTCATCTAATAAAGCTCTATATTCCGAAGCGACACGACGTAAACCCCTGTGCACCAATTCAGATTCTTTCGCGTAGAGGCGATGATGAACTTGATTAGTGAGCTTGCACCGCCCTTATCGGGCATTTACTACTGAGCCTTGTGCGTGGGAAGCAGATCCCAGTGCCACAAGCCCCATTTCAAACACAAATTTTAGAAAATATGTTAAGCACATTATCGCGTGACGAAACAGTTCAAATTAAAAAGCTATTTATGGCGTACATATATTACGAACGGGATGTTCTTGAAACTAGTCTTATCCATGAAATCGGTTGTACCGGCAAAAAAGTAGAAACAATTCTCCGGAATAAAATATACAATAAAGGAGTTAAATGAGATGTGAGTAACTAGAAATGGATAAATATAAGTAGCACAGTCATAAATTTAAAGAGTAGAAAATAATTTACAAAAAGCCTAACTCTAAGAGATAAAACAAGTTACTGTAATTCGATGATAATTCATCGCGAAAATTTTCAATCAGATATATCATAGAAGAAATCATTGTCTTGAAAAAGGCATTCGACACACTATAAATCATTATAAATATTAAATAAAAAAAAGCTATGTCCCTAATGGATTTATAGATATGATTGGCATATAATAATACAATTATATACAATATTATTAAATAATACAATTTAAGGAGCAAAACCTGTGGTAAGAAGAGTGTCACGCGGAAATAGACTTAGATTATTACCTTTATATATTGTGGTGAATATTGTTATTGGTTAAAGAAAACGTATGTTAGTTTCAAAGTAATAAAAAATGAGGATGTATTGATAGTAGCTTTCCGGACTACTTTGAAACATAATTTATCTTCACGTGCAAACCGATTGCGGAAACGCACAGTAATATTTATGAAACATGTGAATTTTAGTCACATTGCAAAGTTTAACGAAAAAACTTTAGTGTGGTAGTGTTAATTGAATTCATTTAATGTAAAAAATTATACTTTAAACAATTTTTAAATAAAAGTTTTAACCTAAAAACGTATCATTACAACTTATTAAGGTTGTATAATCCTTTTAAAACTACTTTTTAGTAAAAACTGAAGTCCTCACATTGCTGTACCATACCTTCAGGAAGCAGCATTCGATGATATTAGAAGGCTTTGGTATTAGAAGGCTTTAGTATTAGAAGGCTTTGGTATTAACAGGCTACATCTAAATTCGCCGTAATTTAGATCTTTAACAATAAAGTATTTATATGAGGAATGGAAGTCAGTCAGACCCTATTTTATAAACTGGCACACGGGNTAGATCTTTAACAATAAAGTATTTATATGAGGAATGGAAGTCAGTCAGACCCTATTTTATAAACTGGCACACGGGGTGCATGCCTAGTGGCGCAAGGAAGTAAGATAAAAAAAAAGGAATGTTTAATATATAATTTTGAAAACATATTGTAATAAAGCGAAGCTGCGAGATACGCCTCTGATTTGTATTTGCACGTAATAACCACAATAACAGTGAGAGCGAAGGCATGTAGATTTGAGCTATGTAATTAGGGGAGGCGGCACTTGCTCACCGCCTTCCCAGGGTGCTTTTGACATCAAAATCGGGCCTGAACCCAGTCAACTGAACAGCAAATACCACTTTTTTAAACTCCTCATTTTATTGAACCCATACACCACTTATTGCGTTTTTTATGCAAAATTGCGTACTTCAAAACTATTGTAAATATAACCCAATATGTAGATACTCTGCCGGAAAACACATGAAATAGTTTTATAACTACATTAATTATTATCTTCTTAATTTTTTAGAGTATTACAAAAGTAAAAAATNCACATGAAATAGTTTTATAACTACATTAATTATTATCTTCTTAATTTTTTAGAGTATTACAAAAGTAAAAAATGTCAATCGTATATAACTGATTTTTACTTTTTCTTAGCATACTTCGCCTTCCTTAACCATTTATTAACATAGATGCTGTATACTCATAGACAATGATTTTTACTAACACAATTTTGCTGTGAAATCTCCTTCAGATCTTTTAAACGATAAACCGATATGTAAATTAAGGGGTCTTGACAATAAATAGGAAGTTAAGATCAAAAGTTTAGGATTTCCTAAGGTGGGCGATTATACAACGTATCTCACTTGCTAAGTAGAAAAACACCTGAAGAAAGAGTTGCCGTGTCAGGCACTCGTAGAGATAATGCATAGCATGCATGGCTGTCTTCTTCGTCCTCACTCACAAGGCGCTTTCTCGTGTTATCTCGCGGTATCACCTCATCATGACTTTGCAGTGCCGTGCAGCACATTCAACGTGTTTCCCTGCCGTCTCACGCACATCCCTCTGAAACATGATTGCGATGCCTGCGTGGATTTAGACCTTGTCGGAAATCCTTCTGACGTACCCTCATGCAACGATGTCTCTTACTCTTTGTCATGAAATCATTGGATTGTTTTCACGGAGAACTTTAATCCACATATTTCTTATTCCCTTTCTGAAAAGATTCCGTCTCAGTTATGCATGTTCACAACAGTAGCGAGAATTACTATATACATGTTAAATTAAAAGAGCGTTTTTTATATTTTCCTTTAACTACAATTCTAATATAATAAATTGAAAACATATTCGTTAAAATATTACACTTCTCTCAAATCTAAAAATGCAAATAAACACACAGCAGATAGTTCCTAGAGACAATGAAAATACGCCAGTAAACTAAAAAGATTTTCCTTTGCTATTAGATACATGAGACATTCCCTGTAATAAGTTGTTAAACTTTAATGGAGAATATAATAGAGAACTTTAAGGCATTAATACCGTAATGGTTTGTATTCTTTTACACTGATGAAATTACATTTTAGTATGTAACGGTGTGTAATTGTTTCTTTGAACAACTTTTTTTTTGAAGCTTCAGAAGTTTGTTTTTATAAGTTATTCTCATTTCGGAGGCATCATTTACGCCCTTTAAGGACAGGACAGCAGTAGATTAAAAACTAAGACAACATTTTTACTGCGGAGTGTAATGAAAAAAGAGCGATACTTTCGCTCAGAGTTCTGCAGATCCCACGTTTTGCCGCGCTGCCTCAAATTACATTTACATCCAAACGTCTCCAGAACTCGTTACCGCGCAAGTGGCGGCGCTGCTCCCTTCATTAACCCCAAGACTCCGCAGAACACTGATATAAACCACTCACGGAAGCCCGTTTCATGTGCTGAGTCGGAACTCTGTACAAATCGGGTTCACGTGATGAGGGTGTAAACATCTTACGTTTTATCAGACTCACTTTCGTGCTAGGATACGCTTCGTTCTCAGCTGCATGATAGCGTCTGAGGTATTTGCATGAAACCACATTACTGGATGCATTCCTAAGTACTCTTCCCAGAAAATTGATATCTAAGATCATTGCGAAGTAGTTAAAGTTATGTGTCGAGAAAAACGCTGTGAATAATACAGCACCTTCAGTAAACAGCTTCGTACGTATGTCGACCACGTTTCTTGCAAAAACTACGAAAAAAACTTTAATTTCCATATTTTGCTTCACCTGGCTATGCAGAACAGACTTCATACAATGGGACTTTATAGCACTGGTCTTGTACGACATTAGAAAGCACTACCATGATTAAATTCAACGAATACTATAATACCTGGTCAACAACAGTGTGGTTCTGAAAAGTCACTCGATCAACTTTCATTCCTTCCATCGCAGCGTTCTGGTTTCGATCTTGGTGGATAGGTTCCGAACTTTTGCATGTGAAAAACGTGTAGGACATTCCTGCAAATTTTTATGGCCAGTACTGTTTTTAATCTAGCAGGAAATTTTCACTGAGTTTCTTCAAGTCAGCGAANTTCCTGCAAATTTTTATGGCCAGTACTGTTTTTAATCTAGCAGGAAATTTTCACTGAGTTTCTTCAAGTCAGCGAATTGTACCACTGGAGGGATGTGATCTGCTGCATCGTGTAGTACTCGTGCATGTTACCGCTGTAGCATTATCGTCGTGTAACTTTGGAAAGTGTAGGAAATGCTTTGGGCTTTTGCATTTGAAGAAGTATTTGGGTTCGTATTTATGCGCTGTTCTAAACTATAACCCTTCTCATTCATGTTAAAGAGCTTTACAGCAACTTCCAATAAATTATTGTCAATAACAAATATTANAAACTATAACCCTTCTCATTCATGTTAAAGAGCTTTACAGCAACTTCCAATAAATTATTGTCAATAACAAATATTATGCTACAAAAAATCCAATCTTCAACCCTTTGCTAAAATCACATCGAGAATACTTTCTATAAAAAACTTCTACCGGAATTAATCTGGGTATTCCGTAGACAACCAGCCAGGGTTATAATTGTCCCGCCTATTAATTTCAGCAAATTTAAAAGTGAATGAACAAACTAAATTATGTTCTCCGTCACAGTTTATTCTATTTCTAATTGCACTAATAACGATATACATTAATTTTCATTTCACAAACTTAATACTAATAAGATAATGAAGAAGGTTGGCCTAGGTACGGCATACCATTCGCTATCTCCGTTTACATACTGGCGTTTGTCTTATGTCGTTTGATGAGAAAAATAAACAAAACCGCTAAAATCGATTTAAACTATGCCTTTCTATGAGGTAATTCAGGATAGCAATGTAATTACGTACAGCATAAGTAACGCAGATTTATAAAAAAAAATTTAATATTAAATTTTTTGTATATACCATACTTATTAGTATTACCCCCTTCTCTCTCCCCTATCCAACCCACTCAACATATGGTCTCCTCAAAAACAACGAAATAATTTACTTTCTGTCGATTAAAAGCGCGCGCAGACACACACGATTCACGATACAGTAAAATAATTTTTGCTTAGAAAATCGATAAAATTCTTTGCTCCTGTTCTTATTTTTGATGGAAAAGGTTCTAGGATTCATTTAATTATATTAAATTAAAATATAGTTGTTAAGACAACCCAATTTCGATTTTGAATTTGAATAAGCAATAACTATGCGATCAACGAACTGTACTGCAATGAGTTTCAAAATGAGTATTTCATAGAAAACGTCCAGAAGTACTGATATCATGTTTATTTAGGAATTTAACAAACTGCGTAGGGAGTTGGTAATAGTATTTTTAATACAGTGAATGCGTACGCATACATTTTATCCGCTTATCAAACTCAGGAATGGCCTTATAAAGTAGTAAGAGATTTTTTAACCACTTATATTTACACAAATAAAATTATGACTTTGACAATTTGATTGCCGCTGCTGATGTGGTATAAATTCGCCTGAATTCAACAGATATGCGTAGAGCTTCCTGTAAAATTTTGACATCGGCATTCTTTGAAAGTTACTTCGTCAAAAGTCCTCATAAGTTAGTGTGCAACGTTATATTATGTCGGCAGCACTCAGAATAAAAACTTCTCAAATTAATAAGGGATTAGCCTAACTTTTGATTGAGGCACTTTGAACTCGGCATTATATTGGCAGAGAAGTGAGCTCTGTAAAGCATAATACGCGTGTCCGTTGTTGTGCCAACCAATCTAACGGTTTTAATTGGTTTTACAAAGGCCAACATAAATGATGAAGGTACGTCGATTTTGTGAACTCGTATGGAAGCAGCCTACAGCATTATCAGTACGTTACATATGGAAAACACGATTCTTGATTCACTGGGTTTTTAGTATTTTCTTATACATTGTTGTTTGCACGTGATACGGCCAAATTACTTCTAGTTGTTTATTTCTGCCGGGAAATATGAACAGGTCATGTCACAACAACTTTTCAGAAGAAATATAATTGAGGCAATACCATGTAAGTCATGTTCCTTACGCAAACAACCCTCAAGGTAGACGAAGCACTCAGTTAATTAATGAAAGCAGAGAGTCCGTGGGAATATGTTTTGAGCGAGCGAGGTTAACCTCGAGAGGAGAGCCATCTGCATCGGAGTTCCTGTCTTGCACGGGATGGCGTTCTCCACTTCGCTCTAACAGCTCAGCACTCCGGTGCTCTCCAGAACTCCCGCCAACTCGCAGTCGGCACACTTGCCGCAAACTCCGCTGCCCCTCGATGCGCTCTTCGCCTTGCAAGCGCCGGCGTCTTGGGAATCCTGGCGAGGTCAGCTCAACAAATGTCCTGCGATATTCTGCCCTCTGGAATAAGTTTTATCCTAGTCAGCTTGGAAACTTGAATGTTAACAGTTTCGCAGCCAGGTATAGCAATGACGCTTCATGTGAACTGGGTTGCCTTCGTTTTGTATGGAAACAAATGGGTTATTTCATAAAATCCAAGCTAATACTATAATTGCGAAAGTGTGTTTGTTTGTTTGTCTTTTCACGTCGCAACGGAGCAACTGATCGACGTGATTTTGTTCTCAGAGATAGTTGGAGGGCCGGGAAGTGGCATAGGCTACTTTTCATTTCGAAAAAATATCTCATTCTCTCAGGAAAATATTTTTAGTAAAAATAGCGCTCGGGGTAAAATGCTGCGTCAAAGTAAGTTGTCAATGTGGGATGAAAGCACAATGTCACACAAAAACGATGGAGGCCCTTAACCGAACTCTACAGGATATTCGAAACAACAATAACATTATGGGATGAATAGTTGTATTACTGACTGGTAACACCCACCAAACTCTACTAATCCGGTCAAGTTAGCTCAAAAATAGGGGTAGGCTTACAAAAATTCGCATAGAGCTAAAAATTGGTACGAATGTTGGGAACACCATTATAAATGAAATGTGAAAAGTCCCCATCAATCCCACATCTGCAAAAAAATTTATTCAAGGTCAAAGTTCGCAAATATGGGTTTTTTTTGCAATTTTTCAGTCAAACGGTAAGTTTTATCATAAAAATAGGTCAGACAAACATTTTAGAACATGCAATTATCTATAAAACTTGTTCTTACACCTTTTTTCCTAAGAGTCACCCTTTCTGAGATATAACGATTCAAAAAGTTGAAAAAGTTGTGTTCTTCATAATATGCACAAGTACGCCGCATATATACATCACTGGAGCCGTAATACAAGTAAAAATACTTTTATATTGGTCTATGTAACTTATACGTACAAAATAGTACAATTCTGAGAATATGAACTCGAAAGAAACCCAGTCCCTCATTGTATACGCCAGTATAACCTTGAACAACATCTGTCTCCTATTCCACTGTCCGTGTGGCAACGGTCGTATACTTGCTCCTTTTTCGAAGCCTAAACTAAATACTGTTAGTCTCGAACGTACCTTCATAGTGAAAACACGTGAGTATTGCTAAGATTTCCTTACCAAGTTTGTGCCGTTTTTAGTTTTAAAAAAAAATTTCGGAAATGTGCTTTATTTGTAGTAAACCTTTGACTGAGAGTGAAATTGTTACTGTTGATCGTGGCATGAAGACATTAATT
>NQII01011940.1:15816-27668 GCA_002778355.1 Clitarchus hookeri
CATCGTTAGTGCTCTGTTAAGTGTTTATGATCAGTGTCTGTCTACTACCAAATACCGTTATTTCTCCCTATAAGTTTGTTACTATAACCACGCAAGCGAAGCCGCGGGTAAAAGCTAGAAAATTATATTTTTCAAAAGATTCTTATGATTTGTAATGTGATGGAACCTACGAAAAAACCAACGTTTTCCTCTGCAGTAAGGTTCAATAACAAACTGATTTAACCGATGAGAGTTATTTACTAGACATGGGTGCAAAACAATATTTTTTAGTCAGATGTACTTCGTAAGTACTATATTTGTACCGTATTCGGGTAAAGTGTGTTCTCGCTTTCAAATGATTTAAGTGTGACTCGCACTCACGCGTACAGATACGCACACATGCACACACAAACACAGACAGGAAAGGTTCCTTTCTTCGGAAATTAGGCTTAAATATGACGAATTATATCTTCATAGACTACTGTTTAGTTCTCGATAGTAAAACTGGTCTTGGTGAAACGTTGGCCTACACAATAAATTTTATGTGTGTTACAACAGAATAAAAAATTTCCTTTTGATAACAGCTACATTTATTTATCCTTTAAATTCGTATTGATTTCTACACTGAATGTAGCTTTGTCGGAAAACTCTGTGCCAGGCACGATTATTTGTTTACTCTTTACACTTTTAAAAAGCTTTGAAGGCCGTGAATAATTTAACATTATAAAGATCGCAATAAATAATTTGACGGGTGCGAGTACATATCACAGTTATTATCAAAACACGCAAAGTTTCTCTTTTTACCGCCTCTTTAAAAGCGACCTGTTTGGAACCCTAGCGCGCCATGCGACGGCGGAAAGATTCCTTATTCCATCTCGCCCATGAGAAACCTCCTTTTCTCCCCAATCTGAGTAGAACGAACATTATAAGGACTGAGGCGAAACGTGGTTACGTAGATGCATCATCGACGTGGTATGCTCAGTTTTATTCCCACCCTTATTGGCCCTCGTAGAACAATATACGGTTTGGGAGGGANCATCATCGACGTGGTATGCTCAGTTTTATTCCCACCCTTATTGGCCCTCGTAGAACAATATACGGTTTGGGAGGGACGAAACAATATTTGTTCCAGCAGTACTATAAATAAAGTTTTAATTAATACCTATGTCAGCAAACTATATCACGTACACACATGCAGATTACAAAAATATAAAAGCACGTCACGGCAGCGATGTTACATAAAATATGAAGAATTCCGGATCTCGCTTTAGAAGACACAGTCGTTTACAAGACGAACGAACCACAATGTTACTAAGTGAGTCTATAATGTTTCAGATTTTCCTGGTTGCCTTGATTTAAGGTGCATGTGTGAGTGTGTATATATATAATTATTCATTAGCTTAATGAGTTAAAAATTTTTTTTTTTTTTCCAGCTCCCTTTTGAGAAGGAATAACAAACTATAGATAAATAAAATATATTAAATTTTAGTGCCAATTTTCGGCATTCCTTCAACAAATGGCATCATATAAAACATTGCGAGTGTTGCGACGTGGCTCCGGTTTTGCGCTATCTATCAATTCTCTGCCCAAGCTTGAATAAACTGTGCTATTATTCCCAGACCATCGTCTTCTCCTCATGTAAATGATCCAGGTATATCGTACTTAACAGTCGCTGGAACCCGGGAACGTGAAGTTGAATTTCACGTGTGTACTTACTGAGATGACGCCTCCTTTTTAACACCTGCACATTTCCAACTTGCCGAACAATTTAATATGACGCTAAATAAATTATTTTGATTTTAAATAAATTTATTTTGTCTTATTTTAAACAAAACTAACTGACTAGTATAATTATTTTGCAGACTCAATTGTAATAAAATATTTTTATGTGGGCGCAAACGGATTTCTTACTCTTGTGCATAGACAGTATATTCGCATCGAAAGGCATTCCAAACAGTTATTTTTAACAGGTGGCTAATAACTGCATGTAAACCGTAAATAGAGAAAATTTGACAAGTGATTATTTATACCAAAATAACTTTTTGTACTGCATTTGTATTTCGATGCAAAACATTATATGAAGTTACTAGATTTGGTATCGCTATGTCAATTAAACGAACATGGATCCAGTCAAATTTGTTGGATTTTTTGCTAGATGGCTATTTTTATTGTTTATTTTAAACAAATATTTTATTAATTTTTTCTAGTGAGTAACATATTCATTAGTGATATCATTAGTGTTAATAAATAATTCAGAAGTTACTTTTGTACATCACCAAAATGAGGTATGTATATTGAAATCAAATTTTCAAAACTCTTATCAAAACAGGTTTTGGCCAATAAAATATATCTGCTTTCTCGACATCACGCAGAAACTACTCAACGGATTTTGTTAAAATGTCACTGTCCCAACATTAATTCTCTCCAAGCAAAAAAAGAAAAAATATATATATTAAGATGCTATTTTTATACTCACTAACCTTAACTTAGTTTATTAAAAATTATGTAGTGAGAAAATCTTAATTATATACTTTGTTTTTACTTATAATGTTTATGAAACCAAACTTAGTTTAATCAATCTACGATACTAAAGGCTATTGTTACCCGTAATCGCATCTTGGTGCACGTATTTCGAGTGGATGTTCGCTCACACATACCTTATTTTCTCAAAGTCTCACCGGAACACTACACTAATTTAATATCAGAAACATATATTTCATAGAAAATTTCCATTATGTAGAGAATGGGGTGAAAGTAAGACAAAAGTTTTTATTTTCTAAACTGCGATATACGCAAATTAAGAGACGCGCTCAAAATCCGTGTTTTGGCAAAGCCATTGGGAACATTTTTATCTAACCTCATCTACATACAAAATGTGATAACTAATGGCAATTCCAAGTATTTGACGCCATTTTCGTTGAGCCAGTACACACCTGCATTGGGAAGAGATCAGAAAATTTTGTGCTAGTCATTAATTTTAAAGCGTTTGAAAGCCCTTAATCACATTCTAATATAACCAATTAAAAATGAACTAAAATAAATCATGACTTAGTTATTATAAGTAGTGCCTCTGCAAACGAACTGAAATTTGCCAAGAGGATGCTACAAGTGACATTTACATTCATGTCATTCATAAGGTAAGTTCTTGAATTATCAAAATGGGAAACATCTGATTGAGTTTCAAATTTTACCCATACATCTCGCTAAACTACTTTCTGCTACACGCTGGGTTAAATATTGTAGCAATTTTGAGAAAGTTTTCGAAAACTTGGAAGACTCATGTAAAGTTTCCTGAGCTATGGTGTAATCTGGTTGCCCTACTTGCATAAACTGATGATGATTACAGATATAATTAACAAATATAGAACATTCAGCAGGCAATATCACACCACACATTTGGTTAAAATAGGTTTCATCATGGATCCAGAAACATTGATAATTACCCTACAAGAACGCAATGTTGAATATTACTGTTATATGAAATTTGTTTGTGCTATTCTTTATTACAACTTGTATGCCTAACATGGTGGAAGTCGGTCGACTAGATATACAAGCTGTCCGAAATGTCTTTCCCTGGAAACCAACTTTAGTTATATTTTCTATATGTAAGAGAGAACTGTGAAACCGGAGCAGAAATGTTGGAAAAATAACCAACCAACACATCAGTAAGTCTNAGAACTGTGAAACCGGAGCAGAAATGTTGGAAAAATAACCAACCAACACATCAGTAAGTCTCCACATGAGCACCCGTGGTAGAACGTAGCACCTCTATTCGATATTAAATTTCTGTCCACAGATCAGCCAACATCACAGGAGCGTAGAGGCCAAACTATCAGTCCTTCACGACCGATCCATCGTCCAGGAAAAGTCTCATCAAGATAGGCACAAACCTCCAAACCCTAATGAGGCGGTGCGCCGTCTTGTTGAGAAATGACAACTGGGTGATTCTCAAGCAACTGAGGAACAGCAAACAATTCCATCACGTCAAGATACAATGGAGATGCGAGCAAAAAAAATGGTCCGATAATTTTGTCATGTATAAGCGCGCACCCAACATTCACCTTTGGGGTGCCTCTGATAGACTCTTGACACATCACCAGAAGACCCTGAACCCCAAATACGCTCATTGGCGTATTTGGCTGGCTTACTACACCACTGACTAAAAAAGTCGACTCTTCACAAAAAGTAACACGTTTGATATAGCCACTGTTGTCCTTAATACGTGATAGCATTTCTAAAGCAGTCATATCGATGCATGGCGTCATTGGACATCAAAGTCTGAAAAATTTGCACTTGGTATGCAAGAAACACTAAACGGTTTTTGTAATATATCATAAAGGGAACCTTTTGGTATTTGTAATTCACGTGAGGCCCAACAAACTAATTTCTTGGGACTTCGCACAAAAGACTGTCTCACTGCATACGCCCTTTCAGCTGAGGTTGATGGTAGGCCAGTTCTCGGTAAGTCAGCAACAGATCGTATGTTTTTGAACTTGTCATACCAAGACTTAATGCTCTTGACATCGGGTGGCATCTTTCCATACATTGTCTGAAAGTTCCTCTGCACTGTTATTGGTGACTTGGTCCTGTGGTACCAGAGGACGCAATGAGCTCTTCCCTGATTTGTGGACACGTCCAGTTTCCTCGACACTGCAACTGCCACACTACAGACACGTTACTGAAGCATGTAATACAAAAACGTGGCTAGTTTGCCAACATTTTGGCACCAGCATCACATCTCTATCTTTCTTAAAGCGGATGAAAGAAAAGTTTGTTATCGGAGAAAGGCTCGGACATCCTGTACATAAGTAACCTGGTTATTTTCCGTGACACATCTTCAAACATGGTGTTTATACGCGGTCATCATTATGTGTGTTTCGTACACGCAATTGGATACCGCCAGCTATTAAATTACCGTCTGGTTGGTTTGATTTTTCCAAAGGTACGGAATGTAACACAAAGCATATTTATGCTGTCGATCAGGAGATGAGTTGTTTCATACTCAATTAATAGGCTTACTTTTTATTTAGATATATGAAAATTATTTTCATGCTGTCAAATGTTACGATAGTAGGATAATGCGTATTAAAATAATTGGTTCAAGCAAAACGAAACTTACACCAGATTTGATGGTAATCAGTCAAGTAACTTAGTTTCTGAGATTTAAAGTACGGATAAAAAAATATATTTTTGTGTGCAGAACATTCATGAAGGCAGACGACTTAAATCACTTCGAGGTCATTTCAATTCCATGCAATTCGTTATCAAGCACAATAAGTTTGACTTATATTGGTTATGTATTACAAGATAAACTACACGCATTACAAAAATTATATCTTCGGCTTTAAAGGTAAGAAAAAACCACTTCACAAAACGTTTTAGGTATCATGTCTACCCTTTGCATTCAAAATGTATGTTATAACCGGATTTATAATACACTAAGATATTTTTAAAACACAAATTCAATTGACAGTCAATATGACATACTGAAATAATTATATACGTTTTTGTTGCATAAAAGTACAGTTGCCACAATTCCGAGTTGTGTACAGATCGTTTGAATTGTTTTATAAATTGAGTATTTAACCAGTTTTAAAGAGGAATCGTTTTTTATTATAGGTGTCTGACATATTGTAATTATGTTTTTTAGGGCATGTTGCCATATCTCAACATGTGCAACTGATTTAAGGTAAACTTGTTAGTGATCATTGCGATACCATAGTATATCTCATTATTTAGGCATAATATGAGTACGAAAGCGGACACAAATTGTTGGCACTATACACTTTCAAATCAACAAATTTTGTTCAAATTGTTCAATAGTTTTTTGAGACATTTATAATAGTACCCTTAAATTTAAAATTACAGCCGTTTTGGTGTGCTCGAAAAGTGTAAAATTTAGGTGTCGGTACTAAGTACTATATATGTGTACACATTTTGGTGAANTGCTCGAAAAGTGTAAAATTTAGGTGTCGGTACTAAGTACTATATATGTGTACACATTTTGGTGAAAATAAGGTTCACGATATATAAATTTTTAATTTTGCTATAAATGTTGTCAGTCAGCCATTTTGGAAAATAGCACCAATAAAAATAATAAATACTTAACACTATATATCGAATATTAGCATTTAAGTAATACTATGGCAGGCCGTAAATATAAGTGATTGAAATTTATAAGTTTATTTATTATATATGTAATAACATTTAACTAATTTCGACCGAATTTTGTATACAAAATTATATATACCAACAAATAACCAATTTTGTCAGCCATTTTGGAAGGTAGTGCTATACGAATAAAAAAAGTTATAATGCCTCAACTCGGTAAATAATAAACAGATTCCTACCAAATTGGGTAAAAAGTACCACTGATGCAGATTATATTAAGTGATATGTTTTATCTATGTCAGACACTTATTTTGAAAATGGCAGCCATATAGCCCTTTTAGGTCAGAATGCTATATCGTCGAAACTACGTAATCAATTCCAACGTAACATTGCATGCTGGCAGTAGATCTTACAGCTGTCAACAGTATCTAATAAGAGCGTCTTTCCTCTGCCATTTTATAAGATAGTGCCATGAGAATTAAGTAAAGTTTTTGTCATATCTCGAGAAGCAATTGAGCAATTCCTATCTAATTTAGCAAACAAGTAGTACTGAAGCAGGTGATGTCAAGTTGTATGTTCTTAGAATGCCATACATGTATTTTTTAAATGGCGGCTACATAGCTTATTTTAACTTTGTAAGCCATGTCGTCGAAACCATGTAATAAATTTCCACTAAACTTCGTATTCTGGCAGTAGATATGACTACTATCAACAGTATGTAGATAGAGCATCTTTCGTATGCCATTTTGTAATATAGCACCATGTGAATAAATAAAGATTGTTGTCATAGCTCGGGAAATAATTATTAGATTCCTTCGAAATTTGGAAAACAAATAGTACTGCAGCAGTTGGTGTAGCTGTGTATTTTTTTCTGTAAGTCAGGTTTTTTTAATGGGGGCTATTTAAATATTTTAGCACAGTGTATGGTATTAACCAAACATACTCCAGCTTAAATTTTTATGATGGCATGGCATTTGACAACCACAAAATTTGTGTATGTAGAGACTCATTTCTCTGCCATTTTGTAAGATATCTCTACCAATAAAAACAATGTTTTTATCTCGTATCTCGGGACGCAATTAACTCATTCTTAAAACACTTGGTGAAAATGCACAGTTGTAGGCTATAATAATAAATATATTTTTTTTAAGTAGCACACTTATCACGTAAACTTTTAGGATTTAAATTGTTCGGACAACAATGTTCAAAATGGCAAATTGATTAATCATTGAGGTAATTTAGCATATGTTTTAATACATTTAACAACAGTCAACCAAACTTTTTGTGCAGACAGTGTATATTAGAAGCGTTGCATATAGAGACAATTTTTGACAATTTTGTAAGATAGCATCAAATAAAAAAATTAAGTTTTTTAATGTAATTTCTTATGGACAAAAAAAAAGATTTCCATTAAATTCTTCATACAAGTAGCGCTAACGGTAGGCCATTTAAACTAACATGTTTTATGTTGCTTAGTCACTTATTTCACAATTAAGGCCCCCTAAATAATTTAGGTTCGTAAAACCCTTTCGTTCGAGATATTAGACTGATTAAATGTAAAATTGATGCCGCGAATTCGACCTCCGTAATGCATTTGATTGTACGCTAGCTTATAGTGCGAGGTTTTCTCGGTTGAAGTCCCGGGCAAGGCATGTGTGCATTTGTATTTGTCTCACTACAGTTGCATAACTTTCTGGGTATCATTTCTAAAAGTATTGTTTTCAAAGAGATGTCAAGCCGTTCCTACTAACTCAGATTTTAAGAAATAATTGGAAAATTAATTGCATCCATGTCTTTGAAATAAGACTCATGAGTTATATGAGTTACTTCTTATTAATTATGCTTTATAAACAAAGAAATATATCCTTGTAGAATTTTCAGCCAATTTCTACGAAATTTGGCAAAGATAGAACTCATAATATTATATTTTCATTGCAAACATTTTTTTAAAATAAATATAACAAGCACTGGCAATGTTATGGCAAGCACTGAGATATATTATTCCTTGTTTTCTTTCCTTCTTTATAAAACATAGTGAGAGTTAAAAAATAAACTATTTATATCATATCATACCTCTTTAAATACTGAGACGAATCCCAAGTA
This sequence comes from Clitarchus hookeri, assembly GCA_002778355.1. NCBI lineage: Eukaryota > Metazoa > Arthropoda > Insecta > Phasmatodea > Phasmatidae > Clitarchus > Clitarchus hookeri. The sequence goes on from NQII01011940.1 coordinate 24,010, forward strand.
ATTTGGTACACAAATCGTGTAAGATGGGAAATTAATTAATTACAATATTTTATATAAAAATTGTAGAATTACTATTTATCGCAATCTATGCCAGACACAATCATTTCACATTTGTATTTGCATTGTATTTAAATTTTTTATTACAGGGCGTAAGAAATATTTATAAAACTATTTACGACGTGTACTGAATTTTTCTTGAGGTGTTATATTAATATTTTTCATCTCTGCATATATTTGTTAATTATTTGTTTATAAAATGTGTATAAAACGCAAACTACTTATGTGCGGTGTAAGCGTATGGATGGGAAAACCAATTCCGTAAAATTTGAACCCTAAGCATTTGGCCGGAATCGAAGCCATTGCTTTCAAAAATCAAACTAAATACACTACGCTATAAACAAACACTCTTGCCTTGAGTCTCATATAGCGACGTGGTAGACTTAAGATAGAGCAGTCTTCTTAAGAGCGCATGCGCAGATATTTAGCTGTTTTGTTATGGCCGCCTCGACATATTTTCCCTTCAAAAACGTGAGTGGTATTGCCGCAACAAAATTGATATCACAACAAAATATCCATGAATATAATGGCAATAATAAAATGTCTTATATATTACTAAATGGCCGTTAATACTTGTGCTGGTACATTCCATAATTGAAATGTTATACCATGCTCTCAAAGGTTTGAAAGCTTATGGCATTAAAAAGTTTAATAATTTATTTTTCAATTATAAAAATGAAAATAAGTTATTGGATAATAGAAAGTGATAAATATTGAGATAAATATATTGGGTTACTAAATGAACGGCTGGGTATGCACAGAACCATTTCATGTAATTTTTTTTTAAACTCAATAACAAGGCACTAGCCAACGAAAATATGCACACCTTTCAACTTGCATTAAAAATAAAGCATAAAATATTCATTAATTTATAAATGGGTACCTACCTTATAGGAAATAGTTAAATTCTCGTTCTATGTAAAGTAACTTGTTTTTACGGCCGCGTTGATAATTTGTAAATTGCAGTGCGTAAGTTTGATAGTTCAGTGGTACATTTATACACGATAGGGGTGGAGACAAGACAAATGTCAGTAAATGCCACATACATTTACGTCCAACCCAACGGAAATCTCTGATGAAGTCACCTATATGATTCGGCAAATGTAAATACCCAATATTTATGAAATAGCAAAGTATATTTTACGCAAAAAAGTACTGTTTCTTGTACATAAACGCAGGCAATAGTAGTAATAAATATAATTTGCTGCAAAAAAGCTTTATAAAATGCCGTTGTCAGTATGCAAATGCTTTTGTTGTTAGTAGTAATTTTTACGAATATAAAATACTTTTATGTGTAAATTAGTTTTCCTGATTTAATAACGCAAACGACACGAAACACCATTTGTTAATTTAATAATTTAAAACTTCTTCCAGTATAAGACACGCGCAGAACGCCATATCATGTCCGTCATTGGTTCGCTCGTTTTGGCGCCGAGTGACGTTGTGCGCAAGTTGCGATGCATTCGAACAGTTCAACGAGCAGGTGTGTGTTTCCAATAGACCGTGATTCAGACCGATTATCTAACGGCCCTTCCCGCTAGGGAGGCGATGCCGCTGGTCAGCGGATTTTCTTGAGGATCTCCCATTTCCCTCTGCCCCTGCATTCCGGCGCTGCTCCATGTACAACTAGCTTCGTCCTCTCCGGCTCTCAAGACCGCGTTGCTAAGAGGCGCGCAGACATCTCCACTCCAGGATGCGATCCTATATTGACATGTGGCATCTTTACATCCTACATGGAAGAACATGGAAGAATTTGGCGATTCCCGTTACGAAGCATAACACATCACTGCACAAAACACTGTCAAAAACTTCCGTAAAATAACAGAAATATGTACGGAAGTAAATGGTTAATATAAGGAAAGCATTAATGACGAAAAACGAAGATGACTCGGTAAATGAAAAATTTGGAAAGTCTGCGTATTTCCCTTACCTTCGGGTTTCGGGAACAAACAATGGCGTATCTACAGGAACCTTTCTCCGCCACTGTTACCAGGAAATTATAGTTTCTGCGGCATTTTGGTTACCCACGCCACTAAAACATATTCTTTTTTAACGTAAAAAATCTGCTTCAGGCATCTCTATTATTTAGAAACACTTTTAATACAATTAATTTAATATAAAATGAAAAATGTGCTTAAGTANGCTTCAGGCATCTCTATTATTTAGAAACACTTTTAATACAATTAATTTAATATAAAATGAAAAATGTGCTTAAGTAACTGCACTAGAAATACCAATGTTCCGAAACCTTAATACCGCATGAATTATAGACTCCTAGAATTTGTACTTGGGTTCCAACATTGTTCAGGTATAAACTGTTTCAAGGATTTTTAATTATCTTATTTTATGCATAGTAAAACACGCACATAAATAAAGTGAAAAAAATTTTCCATCATCTCTTTTTTACAACTGGCTGTACAAAAAACTAACAAGGAAATTAACGTAGAGATTCCGTAAATTCGCGGAAAGATCTGTAAAATTAACAGGAAGTACTTTTCTGAAAATAAAATTGTCCGTAATTTTGCGAACACTTCTTGATAATATTTTACCAGCGCTTTTCCCTAAATTAAAGGGAAATTTTTACCAGTGCAGATAAGTATGCAAAATTGATACTTCACGGAAGTTGTTTTGATTTGGGCTTACCTATTCGCTCATTTGATATGCGAGGCTCTCTAACAAGCTTTGTGCGTGATTCGTTAGTGAGCGAAGCGGTAGGTTTCGCATTGGCTCAGCTGCTGGCTGGCATATTGCTCGCTAGTGATGCCAGGTTGCTAGCGCATGCAGCTATAGGCTGTGGCATAAGCGGCTGTTTCATTTCTGTTTTCTTAAGTACTCTTCGTTGACGTCGCCAAATTACCACTTCCTCCCTTCGAAACATTACACACAGGCGGTGTTTCAATCTTCACTGCAAATGTGTACGGTACTGCTAGCGACGAGTGTATGGTATAAGCGTGTGTATGGCATAAGCTTATCGAATGGCGCCAGGGTCTGAAGTCAATTTAAAATCGCATGCATGAGCACTGGTATTAAACAGCAGGTGTGTTACGTAAAATTGAAAGTGATGGTCTTCCAGCAGGAATCAGAGTGCGTGAACTATACATAGGGAACCACTATGAATATTGTTAATGTGAACAGAATTTTCAAGTTTTCCAACGAAACCTAAACGCCTAACGATATTCATAAAAAGAAAATATTTTTATCTGTGCGATATTTTTATAAACTGAGTATTTTTTGACATCTGAATTTCTAGTTTTTTTTTAGAAAATTGCATATTTCTAAATATTTCTAATATATTCGCTACGTATAAGTTTTCTTTTTATGGAGGTCAAGAACGAGGTGAATCCACGCTCCATTCCCCGATGACTGCTTTATCAGCAGGCAGTACATAACGAAATCAAAACTAAACTGTGTTTCAGGCAGCACCAATTTATTTCGGCATAAACATAGGGTGGATCTTATGTTAGTTCAGCGTGAACGGCAGAACTCAAAGTCCCATACATGTTGTGCCAACTGTACAGGTACGAGCCACAGCAATTACTTATACAAGCACACTGACTTTGTCGCACACGCAACCTATCTTAGGGCGCAGAAAACGCAAGCGC
>NQII01011941.1:0-25452 GCA_002778355.1 Clitarchus hookeri
TACCATAGCCTAGTACTGCCACGCCACCTCAAGTGACCAACCTACACTCCCCCCACCGGGGTGACCGTACGATCCTCCCCCCAGTTAATGTGCACAGAAGGAAAAGAAAAGCTCTGTTAGTAGTTTGTGTCTAAACGTTGTCAGCTGCGTAATTATTTGAGTCAAATAAATCAAGATCCAAGCTATCGATTTGGCTCAAACTTGTACTTGTTATTACGTGCCCAGATATTCGTCACTGCTAAAAATGAATATTTCCATAGAAGCAACATCGACATGAAATGGTGTCTTGTCAGAACTGTGTTTTCGTGGAAACTGGTATACTCAGTCCGGACTGACGTAAAATAATGAAAACTTTTTGAAAATTATAGTCTATTTGCAGTATCTTCACACTTTTTTTAAATCAAAACTGTGAACAATCACACCATGTATGATGTGATTTGTTTCCCCCTAAAAATGCCGTTATCACAAGCGTTTTATACTTTTGTCAAAGATAACGGTATCTTACTTTTGGTTAGTTAAAACTTTTATATATATTTTATCCAAAAAAAAATTAAATTTTATTTGTAACTAAAACGAATAAAGAGAGAGAGGGAGAGAGAGAGAGAGAAAGGTGTGTGGGTAAAGCCTAGTAAGAAATTGTTCTCAAGCAAAATATTATTCAAATGAGTGCGCACAAATGCGGTGTGCGTAGCCTCTCCGGTGTAATTCTCGAGACGAATTTAAAGCTTTGCTTTCACGAGTCCGAGGAATAGCCTGAAAGTGTAACTTCAGCAGGGCTTCAGAAATGCTGGAATCGACTATGAATGGGCTAATGCACGGAAACGGATGAGCAATTGTATGGTTTGCAAGCGAGTTCGGCGGAATCTACGCCGGGCAGCAGGCGGAACAGAGCTAGTGTTCGAGGAGCGGATGTTGGGCGCCACAGCAACGGTGGCGACCACAAGTGTGCGGGGAAAGTTCGCCGGCGAGCTGAACGGAAAGCAGGATTACCCATGAGTCTGAATTCGCCAGTCCAGTGCAGCGTTCACTATCGGCATGTGCCACGTCCAGGGGATACGCCTACCTTTCGCAGAATATAAAATCACACGTACATGCCTTAGAGACCTTATGGGCTACTAAGCCAAAAATTTCACGTCTGCCTGCGAAATGTTGCAGATTCCTCCCAATTGGCTTCCTACTGACTTATTTATTGGGTTCAATAATCCTTCCCCGACGGACAATTCCATGTTACAACTTTATGTTTACATATTTAATATTCCTGATGCTACTAAGCAATTTTGATGTTCGTGCAATTTTACTTCAGTTTATGAAGTCACCGAAATCATCTAGTAGAAAACATGTTTTTAGGGTAAAGGGGGGAGGGGTGTAAATTTCGCAAACGTTTGGGAAAAAAATGTATGAAAATTTATTTAGGATTTGTATTAACTCTAGCTGAACAAATAATTTTGATAGATCCCAAGGGTAAGTTTGCGTTCTTTATATATTACAGTTCTCATAGTACCTAATTTCTTCCTTTGAAATGAGTTATGTAACACATTGATTTCAAAGTGAGGGATGTATCAACGATTTTATTTTTCCACAGTTTACAATGAAAGTGCGATTTAAGAAACAAAAATATTAGTGGCTTTCAAATAACGAGGTTGTTAAAATCATGCCACTTAAAAATACAGTGATGCTAAAGCTTGTTCACCTACAGATGACGTGATCTTATTAAATCATCCGGTAACCTTGGCCAACAAAACCGTAATGTTGATGTGGTGAGGATTCTACACTCTGAACCCGAATGAGTGTAATCAATCAGTGAAATCAAATTCACTAAGAGTCAGTTGATAAGCTACTGCCGATTGGAAAATCAAGGAAATGAACTGGAACAAAGTGACTTACAGCAGTGGAATTTTCGACATTTAGTGGGAATCACAAATAATTCAGCGAAATTCAGCCACCACATTACTTAGTTATCAGGCACGTATTATCATTCGCTCAAGTTTCACTATTTTCACTGATTTGGCTCAATTCTCAATCATTCAGTTTTAGAGTGTAACTAAGCCAGAGAGACCATATTTAAGTCTCTTATTTTACAAGTATGTACTGAGATGGCACCCGAACTATTCTTCTTGGTCATCTAAACCACGATGCTACGCTTCTACGTGCTTCGCTGTCCATATAAGTGAGATGTAAAACCCAACCATTTAACAAAACACTAAAACTCATTACATATTAAATCATAACTTATTCATTCATACACATTTATGGGAATTGTTTTACAATTGACCAACTCTCGTTCTATAAAAATAAATTTATTTAAAAATTGCGCCCCTTCCAAGTCTCAAGAGCAAATTGGTTCGTAGACCATAGACGACTATGATTTTAAAACTGTTGGTAGATGCTGTTACATACCATGATTACATCATACTTGTGCAGAGTGTCGTTCCTCATATGGTATGCTTAGATGGGTTACATATACATACATTTAAATAATCTGTGTAGGGGAGACTGGTGTAAGTTGACGACGTCAAGCTTTGGAGGGCATTGCATCAATAAACAAGCACAAAATCTGTTCTAAAATGTTATTAAAATAAATTTCAGACTATTTTCTACCTTAACATGTAAAATGGTTATATATGTGTGGATAGCTCCGAAGTAATTGACGTGAAATCAATCTGTGAGCACATTTGCTATCTTGCTCCAGGGATGGAGTAAGTTGACGAACCTATTGAGGTAAGATGCCGAACATATAGGGCAATATTACGAAGCAAACAATAGTATTTATAGACACAATAAACAATTGTTCTATAAATAGACTACACTTATTAACATACAGAGAGTAAAGAAAACATACTCTAACATAAAATTAAAACAACATGGTACGATTTCTTGCTGCATATTGATGGAAATGTTAATGTTAGTGCGTTGAATAATGGTATTAACAAGTCACACACAAATCGTCCAACTCCCTCATAAGTATGTGGTAGAAGCCCAATCATCACATTCCCATTACCACGACAAATGTTCACTGCCTGCAGTGAAATATGTGAGCTATGGTTGTCTACAAGCAGTAAAACTGGCTCAGTTTTGCTAGTCTTCTCATGATTCACAAAATGTTGCAAATGGACCATAAACATTTCAGAATTCATCCACCCTGTTTAATTTGAAGGGCAAACAGTTGTTGCTGCATTATTTTTCTGGGAAATATAAAAAAATTTTTGAACATACACTCCTGTAGTATTCATGGCACAAACAACAGTGATGGTTGAGGAAATACATACTAACGACTTTAATTTTGTGTTCCACTCTCATGGTTTCATATGAAGTAAATAGATCGTGTGATTAAGATAACCGAAATTGCCGGAATTTTCTATATCGTCGTCGTAAATGAAAACCGAAGTCAAAAGCAATTTTCAGTTTGCTGTTACAATCGAAACAAGGTAAGTTATACTAAATTAAAAAAAAAAATGCTCAATCTTAAAAAGTGGTGGAAGCTATTAAAAATAATTACAGGAGTCTGTTCTTTAGATTCTGATTTTCTTTCTTTTGCCGTAACTCATACAAGTGCGTGCAATCAATGAAAATAATTTTGTTTGCAAACGTGATCAAATGTGGAGATCGAAAGAATTTACGAGACGTCCCCAACACTGACTCGCTGCCAGAGACATGGTCAGCAGTGGTATAAGTTTTTATTTCAGTTTGAATTTTCATGCATTCTACATATTTTCATAAAAAGTAGGTTAGAAGAAATTCGCAAATATTTCAGGCCCTCTACATAAAAAGTGTTATAGCTTGATATCATACCCACTTTATTTTTTATTTGTGTAATTGGTAATAAAGTAGTCCGATGTTGGACACAGGTGGTTTATTGCGCAGCTTGCATGCGCACTCTTTCTTATTTTCCTTTTACAGAGAAGAGTTTCTTACCTGAATAGGCGTGCGCGCGAGATGTAGCCACCCTAATGACCAGCATATCCATAATTTAAAATTATGGTTTTTGAGGTTTATTTATTATTCTGGAATTTCAGCGTGCCTACAAGTGTGCTGGTCTGTATGAGATATTCTGAAGAATACTGAAACTGAATTGTCCATCGCGTCAGGGCAGGCTTGACATTCCTTTGATTCATTCCACACATCAAGCTAACGTACACTTTTATGACGCCTAGTTTCTCAGAAAATTTTAACACGAAATTATAGGGTATCTACTAATATGGACCATTCAAGGTTACTTCAAAGTTTTCTGAAGCCCCACTAAATTTTTTACTTTCAGGTTATTCCTGCGCCTCATTCAAACAAAGCTTAAAGCTTAGCCAAACTCTTAGAAGATTAAACTAAAGGGACAACGCACCGCATTCGTGCGCACTTAGCTCAGTATAGTTTTGCATGAGAACTATTTATTACTAGGCATTACCAACACACATATTTTCCCCACATTTTCATTTGGTTTATTCATAAAATAAATATTTTAATTTATAGAGAAAATACAGGTAAAACTTTAATTCAACCAATATAAGATACTTTTATGGTAACAAAAGTATAGAAAGTTTGTGATGCGTGATATATACAGGGGAAAAAAATACACGTCAAACATGGCGAGATTTTTCAAAGGTTTGATCCAAAAAGTGTGAAGAAACCGCGAATATATTATATCCAGCCCATGCCACGACTTGGGACAGCTAAACCTTCTTCCGTATTGTATAACGCCATCGCGTCAATTCTCCTGCGTAAATGTCAAACATGGAATGTTATTGTTGTCTTACGAAAGTATTTCCATACAGAATTCTGGTAAATATTCGCGGGACAGTAGCCAGTGCGGACATCTTCTGTAAATGCGGGTCCGGTGTTCCTGGGGCAATTTTCCTTCGATTCTGGAAGATCGGCGAGGACGGAAAACTCGGGCTAACTGTTTCCCTCCTGCGCCAGAAGTACAGACGCGGCCTTCTGTCTGCGATTGGGAGCAGCTGTTGCGAGGGAATTGAATCGCCCTGGCCGATAAAATCACTTCTCGACGGGGAGCGAGCACGCGAGGTCCTCGGGGACAGACGTGGGTCGTGCAACCGGGCCGAGATAACGTGGCGTCGAGGGTGTTACGAGGAAAAAAATCGCACAGCTAAATCGGCCCTTTGCTACCTGCCGGGTTGCTCTTGTGTGTAGGGTTTTCCCAGATATACCTACTCTGTGTCAGTTATGAACGCCACTTTGTGACAGTTATAAGGTAGCGCGAGTGTTGTTGTTTTAACGACTCGTCCTTCCACGTGAGCCATGACACGTGAAAATAACGCCGTTCTTGTTCATTTGTGTCAATTTTAACACAAAATGGTATTGACGAAAAACCCTGTCCTATTCACAGAATGTTATGTTCTGCCTGCCAACGAACTGTCGAAAAGTGGCCTTCGTAGCTGAGACAAGAGTATGTCGGTGCGGAGATTTGGGCGGCTCTTAACATCGAGGTCTTAAGAGCCGATGAGGGTGAAGCGAGGTGAGTATGGAGCAGTACCGGAATGAAAAGGTGGGGGGAAACGGGAGATCCCTGCGATAACCGGCCGACCAGCGGCATCGTACGGCACGATTCCCACATGCGAGAATCCGGGGACGACCCCGCTGGGAACCTAACCCGGTTCGCCTTGGTGGGATGTGAGTAGTCTAACCACTAAACTACCGCGGCCCCTTGAGTATGTTGGTGTTATCGTGCTTTCCGTGAACCACAACTTCCCAAAGTATTTTGCTTAACACACTAGACAAAAATATAAATAATTTGTGGTAACCACAAAGTGTTTTGTTGCTGTTCACCTCGCAAAATTATTTTTTGTGTTAAACACCACTAAAATTTCGTAGCCATAAAAAAATATTTTTCAGTGGCTACAAATATTTGGGCAGAGTTAACTTCAATTCAAAATATTTTTCTCCTCGAAGCAAAATTGCTTTGGCACACTTTTTAATAAAAATTATAATTTTGGGCTAGTAAAGCATATTTTTTGTTTCTTCCCAATTTACTGAAACCCTGTTAAATTTCTTCTTTAGGGCTACTCACTTCACGTGCAAACAAAACTTATACTATTCTGGGAAAAGAAAGTCAGGTAACCTACCGTATTTGTGCGTTAAACAGATGCGATAAAATATTAATGTTTATCATGCATAACAAGTGAATTTCTATGACAGTAAAAAATATTTTCTTTGCAAATAACGTAAAAAACGCATATATTAATTTATGGACAAATTATAAGTAAAAGCCTTATTTAATCATAAATTAAGGTATGATAATGCATACGGAGTTATAACAAATTTATCCTATCCTAAGTTATTTGTTTACTAAACAACTGAACATGTAACCCGATGGATAATTTTAAAAAATTTTGGTACAGAAAGTAAACAGACAACGTGGATGCAGTTATCATAAACATTACATCTTACCACAAATGGTTTGCGGTTAATTAATTAATCCCTTGTTATGCACTATGTATCATTCCAGCACGTGCAACAATATAAATTTCAATGTTTGCATCAGTTAAATGACACGATGAGATTGCAGAACCATGAATATATCTGTGTAAATAGTAAACATTTGATTCTGAGATGCACAAAACGAAATGAAAATTATTTCACTCGCCGTCAATTTAAACAGTACATTTTTAATGTGACGTTTGCCACGCAGTATTGCTACGAGAACTCCATACATTTTCTCCGTTATATGTGACTATACATGCATAGATTACACTGAAGAGCCAAAAAAACTGGTTCACCTGCCTAATATCGTGTAANAACACCATGTTCAAACTAACTTAAATCTTGATAACCTGTCATTGTAGCAGTAGTAACCGATCTAGCTGCTGACCGGATCGCGTTACTCTGATTGGTTCCATACCTCTGTTATTTGCATACGCACGCCTATACCAGTTTTCTTTGGCTCTTCAGTGTATTTGTGCAAGAGCTTGGTTCAAACGTATATAATTAAATGTGGACCAGCCATATTGCCACATACATGAATAATTTATATATAGTCTATTCGTGGTTACGTCCAACTTTTCTGAAGCTCTATTAAAGTTCTACTTTCAGGTTATTCCTCCGCTTCATGCAAAGGAAGCTTAACCAAGTCTAGAAAACTGCACCTAAAAGAGAACATACCGCATTCGTGCGCACTCAGTTTAATAATATTTTCGCATGATAACTATTTCTTACTAGGCGTTACCACCGAACCTATTTTCTGTCTGGTTTTATTTGTATTAATTATAAATCAAACCTTGTAATTTATAAATAACATATATTTTTTAACGTTCAATTTAACCAAAAATCAAATACTTGACATGTTTAGGGAATAACCATACAGACCATATTGGGATGATTTTTTAAAGGTCTGATTAAAAAAAGTGCAAAGGAAACCGCGAATAGACTATAGAATATTGCAATAATTTTTCCGACTTGACTCCGAGGGGTAAAATAACGGAGTCGCCAAACGAAGTCCCGTGGCTGCTCGTTGCCTTGCAAGAAGACTGCACGTCAGTGTTTAGAGACGCAAGTGCCATTGATGAGCGTGCCAACATCGCCCTTAGCTAAGTCGGGTTAAGGGGCTTTGATCGGCGCTTAGCGGGGATGGTGAATTGAAGATGGAGCAGCGGCGGAATGCGAGGACGGAGGAAAGAGGAGAACCCCGAGAAATCCCGCCGGCCAGCAGCAACATCCGCCACGTTTACCCACACTGGGAAATCCGGGTGATAAAATATTTTGTGTCTGCAACAAAGAGTTTCGTTGGAATTCACCCCGCCACCAAGTGGCCATTAAAGTTTTATGGAAACAACTAAAAAATTTTATGTTCATAACGAAGAAAAATATTTGGCTGTGTGAATACCAACACAGAGCTGCCAACCTCCAAGCCCACCCATAATTAATTACAGTTATATGCAAAGAATACGAGTAATTCATGGCCGATAAAATTTCCGTCTATATTCAGACACAAAATTGAACACGAAATAACGCATACGTTGAATAATAAAATATGTGCACATGGATGAATCAGAAAAATAACTGAAATAATATAATAATCACTTGGCTATGCTAAAAACATAAATAAGACATCCGTAACTTCTTATCTCTCGTAAGGAACAGCACGCGAAGAATATTTTTCAATGCTTGCCGGGAATCGTAAAAGAATAAACAAGGCCGTGGGCCACAACTGTCTGAATGTGTATCGTTTGACGGATAGCTCATCGCTTCCCGCAACGGACAATTAAATAAAACGCAATTTAGCTTGATTTCTTGCTCCTCATTTTGTATAATAACATAACTAATAAGGGAATATTTATATTGAACACAATTCACATATTGTAATGTATCTAATCAATCAAACCGGTGACTCAACTAGATCTAGCAGCATGTTCAGTCGCACCACTTTCTTATCTGAAGTATGAGTTTGTGACAGTGACAAGAATGGAAATGCAGGAAAGTTTGGTACAAAGAATGAAAGCTAATTGTGTTGTTCCCAGGGGGTAAGCTGGATTTTCCCTTTACACCANAGGATAAAGTGGGGGGCATGTTTTGCTGTCGCCATCTCTCGTTGGAAGGCTGAACTAGCTCAAGAGTTTTTCCAGCTTCACTTCCAAGCCTCAACAACAGGAGCTACGCTAACGAATACTACCTGTGGCCACTCATGGGTCCCTTGAACTTAATAACCCTTAGCGGTCTTCTGGTCCCTAGGTGAAATAAAAAGTCTGCGTTTTACGTCGCACGGTTACTCACCGGGAGGTCTACATTCGTTGGGACTTCCCGATCGCACCAGGCTCCGAACAGATCGACGATAGTTCGGTACTCGTAAATTGGGCCATGCCGTGGTGGATTAAGTGGAGGCGAGGATAAACGGGTGCTGAAAGCCACACTATGTGTGGTCTGGTCACGTTACGTGCACGGTGACCGATGTCCTTAGACGTGTGTTTCTGTCCGCAAGACGTAAGCCTCAGCCGTGCCGGTAACTTGCACATCCGACGATGACCGTTATTGCTATGAGCCGACGGCGACTATCATAACGCAGGTGGGTCTTTACAATGCTTTCACGGCTGTTAAAGGGGTGAGGTGGTTTAGTGGACAGNATGTTTTGCTGTCGCCATCTCTCGTTGGAAGGCTGAACTAGCTCAAGAGTTTTTCCAGCTTCACTTCCAAGCCTCGACAACAGGAGCTACGCTAACGAATACTACCTGTGGCCACTCATGGGTCCCTTGAACTTAATAACCCTTAGCGGTCTTCTGGTCCCTAGGTGAAATAAAAAGTCTGAGTTTTACGTCGCACGGTTACTCACCGGAGGTCTACATTCGTCGGGACTTCCCGATCGCACCAGGCTCCGAACAGGTCGACGATAGTTCGGTACTCGTAAATTGGGCCATGCCGTGGTGGATTAAGTGGAGGCGAGGATAAACAGGTGCTGAAGGCCACACTATGTGTGGTCTCGTCACGTTACGTGCACGGTGACCGATGTCCTTGGACGTGTTTCTGTCCGCAAGACGTAAGCCTCAGCCGTGCCGGTAACTTGCACATCCGACGATCACCGTTATTGCTATGAGCCAATGGCGACTATCATAACGCAGGTGGGTCTTTACAATGCTTTCACGGCTGTTAAAGGGGTGAGGTGGTTTAGTGGACAGACTACTCTCCTACCACTGTGGCGAACCCCGGGTTCAATTCCCGGCGTGGTCATAGTGAATTTTCACTAGCGTAATACGTGTCGGACGATGCCGTTGGCCAGTGGGTTTTCTCGGGATACTCCCGTATTACCGTCTTCGTTTTACCTCCATATCATCGGCGCTGATAGATCCCATGCGAATCTCCTTCACTTCACTACTATTCAGTGTTTCATCGCGAATAAACCATTTTTATATAACAATCTGAATTAGAATATGTATTAAGAGATACCCCACGCATTAACTTTTCCAGTCACAATTTCCAGTCCTATGGCATGTTGAAGAGGAAGTAAGCTAATGATCTCCAGTCACAGTACACGTAAGGAAAACTATGTCCAGTAAAAAAAATTACATAAGCTGCCGAAAATGTTCCTTAGCATCCAGAACAGCTGTCACCAATAACATGAAGCTCAATACGAATTGCTTAATGTTTCGACGTATAAGAGAGATTTACATTGACATATTTCGTTTCAAATCAAACGTTAGCCCAATTTTGCACTCTAAAGGTTTTTTTTTATCACTAGCTTAATTTTTGAGGCTATTTAACACAATTACAATTTCATAACATAACTCATTTTGTACAATTTTTTTATAAATTACTAGTTATTTTAAGTTTGACATTATAAAAATGCTCCTGAAATTATACGACTTAATAAGTTATAATAATAAAAACAGGTACTTGCTAGCAGTTCGTTCTAGGTTTGAAATGTCGAAGAAGCCAGGATAAAACGAAGTTAGCCATGAGCTGAGGCTTCGGACTTTGTATTCAATGTTTGCTGACGGAAGTCGTGTAGTCAACACGATACTTTTTCGTTCACCTTGCAGGTTTGAAATGTAATACGAACGCAGAAAATGTTTTCGCAGATGCGGGTCAAAATTGAGTGCCACGGGCGCTCTCGAGGTCTCCGGGAGACCGGATTCTACCTTCAGAATTCTCCGCGGCCGTGCAACAACACGCCATGAGGCGAGGTATATTGAGAAATACCTCCGCAGTTGAAGAATTTCTCATCCCGCAGTGGAACTGACGACGGGCAATCATCCTCCTAGATCCGCTCGCGACCTGCATGCTTGGCCATTTCTCTGTTGTCACGTACAAGAGTTGGCACTAGTATCGCATTCCTCCAACATTCTCTCGAAAACTGCTGGCAAACATTATTTCTTCAAGTGGTTGGGAAATAAATTAACGCTATATAAGTTAATTGAATCCCACAACTTCTTGAAATTCGACATACAAAACAACAATAATAAAGAACAATCCTAGTGAGCAGATTTTGCCAACATTCTAAACAAATATTTTACCAGATCAATGTATTTATTTTACATAATACTATACGCCGGTATGGCTTGTCCAGATTTACGGCGCAACAAGTGGCTCAACAGAAATACACCACCCAGGTAAAATATTTTCTCAGAAGCAATAAAAAAAAACAATTAACGTAGGATTGTCATATATGATTTTTTTTCCCATAGTGGCTTTTATAAACTTGTGGAGCAGCATTAACGTTCATAGCGCTGATGCATATTTGTACACACTTTTAGGGTACTTCCCTTAGTAATTATGAAACAAAAAACAGCCGAATCCTCAAAAACAGCTCTTCGTGCGGTGTTCCCCCGTACATGCGATTCGACGTTTTTGTCTCGAAAGAAAAACCTGCCCTACTCATTCACGAACGAAGGACGAATCGTTTGAGGTACATCACGCGTTTGCGCGGTGTCTAAAATGAGTGATTTGACACCAGAATCGAGCGACATAATAACTTAGTACCACACGAATTTCTCTCATCCTCAAAACTATAATCATTATTTATTTCTAAAAGAACACACTTCCGTTAATTTTTTCTGACTGGGCCATGTCCACGTTTTCAACGAATTAAAAATCCAGAATTTCGAGAAGTGCCCCCTGCAGACCAGTGGCTGCTTCACGGAGTCTCTATGGACCGCAGTGGTGCAGTGGTCAGTCTACGGGCCTCTTACAAAAGCGAACCGTGTTTGATTCCCGGCGGAGTCATTCGGATTTTCGCATATGAGAAACGCGGCGGATGTTGCCGGCCTTGCATTCCATCGCTGCTCCATCTTCACTTCCTTTGACCCTCACCGATTCTTAATATCTAGCTGTTAAAAGTGAGAGTTGGACGACATCTTAGACTTGCATATTTTCCCCATTTTTTATGTTTAAGATGAATTTTTCAAAATGTGACTTTGTTACTGGGCAGGATATCGCGTAATTATTATTTAGATATTATTTTCTATTGACTTCTTGTACTACACATATTGGTTTCTGTAGTCATTCTCAGAAGTTAATCAATAATTAATTCCCATTTATTCAATACGGTAAACAAATAGTTTAAAAAAATCCCAACTGATATTACCATTATTCGTTCATCTGAGTGGTAAACTATGCCTTATTAAAGAAGAACTTTAAATAATGAACGCTGGATATGTTTTGTTACTCAACAACTGGGAACACCGTAATGATTTCTAACCTCGTCGTCTGGAACTTTACATGTCCGAGGTCTAGAAGCGCGTGATCGCTTTAGGGCGATCTAAGTACAAGCACCACATGCCTCGTCGCCTCTGTGCGCAAGGCACTGAACTGGCGTGCAGTCTTTCTCTCGTCGATCCGCCTCTTGAAATTCTCAGCGGTGACCCTATCGGTTTTTTTGTGTGAAAATAAAGACAAAGGTGTGCTGCATATCCCCATTCCACATTAAGTGTAAGTAGTCTATTCGCGGTTTCTTCGCATTTTTTAAATCAAACCTTTCAAAAACACCCTACGCATGAGGCATTTGGTTTTTTCCTAAATATGTCACGTATGACAAGCGTTTTATACTTGTATTAACATATAAGTCCCATATTTTTTATTGGATTGAAATTTTACTTATATTTTATTTGTAAATTATATTTCATTTACAACTAATATGAATGAAAACAGAGAGATAATACTTGTGTTTGCAATGCCTAGTAAGAAATAGTTCTTATGTAAAATATCATGAGTGCGCACGAATATCCTGGAAATAGAACTTTAGCCGGGCTTCAGAAAAGTTGAAAGTAACCGTGAATGAAACTTTTGTACCTTAAAAACTGTTGAGAAACACCAGTTTTAACCCTTTTTCACTTAAAAAAAAACACACAATAGAAATGGAATTAAAAAAACGGAAAGTGCCTCTCAGACGTGGAAAATTTGTTAAACGCTATTCGTAAGCGGACATCGCTAGAATTTCAAATATTGGATAGTTTTTCAACCCGCCCTTTGGGGGCCTAGTTAGACAGAGCTCTTAAGCGTCGATCAAATCATGAAAGGTTTTGATACACACATTGTAGGGACGTGCCTGCCAAATTCCTCCCTCGCCCCCCGAGCTAACTTCCCAACTAGTCTCGCCGCACGAAAAGAATATTGTTATTCGAATGAGCCTCTGGCTTTTCGCGAGGGACGGTCAGAGGGCGACCGCCGCCCGCGCGCATGCGCAGAAGTTGCAGAGAGCCCGCAGTTAACTGCCTGGGGAAATTAGGCGGGGCGTTACACGCACCAGGTCCGGCAAAAGCGATCCTCGAGCGCAGCGTAACCACGCCGTTAATTACTGCAGCGGTAATCCTGATGCACGCAGATGTTCTCGCCATTAACCTAGCTCCCTCGCACCGCGTGGCTCGGAGTGGTGGGGCCTGGCCACGCGGATGTCGAAATAGGCTCCCCTTTCCAATTATCATCCGGTTACCTGGCTAATTCCTCTTTAAGACCCACCCCCCTTTTTGCAATACGCCTTAATGTCCGACCCGAAGAGAGCAATAAGCGCGACTCGTACACTTCACGCAAATGGTACCTAGGGCTAAACATACGGTATTATTTCACTGCGAAATATTTGATATCTGGATTGTACTAAAATGATGACTCACTATACATTTTCTTTCTTTTGTGAATTAGAACGCCGTTAAAAACTACACAAGTTTATCATTTTATAACAGCCATTTAAAAGTAAAAAAAATAAAATATTTAGTAATATCTGTCACGAATGTTCAGAATATTTTATACATAGACTGTTCAAATTAGTTACAATGAATTAGCTTTTGTCAGCAACAAACTCCTGCCTTAATGTTACTAATTTAACAAATACATTTTGATCAACCGTGACTGAATGATGCAGAAATAATGGAAAATGTTCCCTGCAACAATTTAGGAGTACAAAACGTCGTCTGAATTTATTTCATGTATATTTTACATTATATAGAGAAGCACGATGTTAAAGGCTTAAGAAAATCGCATCAAACTCTAATTTCACAACCACACATTTTTGTTCAGACATGGAAAAACGTGTAATTTACTACGTAGGCATATTTTTGACGTCAATGATCAGACCTTGCGGTTATGATGTCTGTTGTGATCCAAAGAAGTTCACTGCAAAAGGAGTGATTTTTACTTGTTTTCCAGTCGATAAATCTATACTCTAACTAACTGAAAACAATATTAAACTAAAGACCATCAATTTACAGATTTGCTCATTCTTACACTACTTATACGTGTTAACGGAAACAGAAAGTTAAATAAATTGTTTCAGTATTCGCGAATGTTAAACAAGTAAGATATTTAATTCAGCATTAAGCCGTGGAATACTTACCCTCCGTGCGTCGTTACCAACTTAAGTGGGCGCCTGCAAGTCAGCGTGGCCGTTACAATATACGTAGACAGGGACAACATTTTTTCAAAGGTTGATTTCAAGCGTGCTCACTTTACCTTGAACAAACTTTTTAGGCTGTTCGCGGTAAAGTGAGCACTTTTTCACAGTAAAGTGAGCACTGTTGGGGCCCTATAGTAGCTTGCCAGGGTTGGACCACTTCTCCTCAGGAAAGGAAACAATTGGTGCAGCGGGTGGGAGGGAGTGCCTGCAGATTCGTCTAAAAGCTACCTGTGGTTGGTGCTTTGCAAGTCGTTTTGTCTCTCTCTTTCACTTGGGTAGGCGGGGCCAGGTCCGTCATCAGGCCAGTGCGACTATAGTTACTTTTTCCTTTCAGCCACTTTTTTTTATCAGTTAACTACATTTTAAAATAAATATTGTCATGTAAGTAATAAATACAAGTGTTTGTATTCCACCATACTCGTAAGTTAACGTATACGGCTAAAATAAAATATATTTGTTGGGTATTATTCCAAATGAGATGGCTTTCAAAAGTGCTCAGTTTACCGTGAAGAACGTGTAGTAAAGTTGCACAGTGGCGGGTGCGTGGTCTGACCTTGAGCGGGCGGAGGGAGAACCTCTTGTGCTTGAGCACCTCGCGGAACTGAGCCGTCGGGGTGACGAGGAAGGACTGGTGGTCCAGCCACATGGCGCCTCCTCACCGNGAACTTTAGCCGGGCTTCAGAAAAGTTGAAAGTAACCGTGAATGAAACTTTTGTACCTTAAAAACTGTTGAGAAACACCAGTTTTAACCCTTTTTCACTTAAAAAAAACATATAATAGAAATGGAATTAAAAAAACGGAAACCACCTCTCAGACGTGGAAAATTTGTTAAACGCTATTCGTAAGCGGACATCGCTAGAATTTCAACTACTGGATAGTTTTTCAACGCGCTCTTTGGGGGCCTAGTTAGACAGAGCTCTTAAGCGTCGATCAAATCATGAAAGGTTTTGATACACACATTGTAGGGACGTGCCTGCCAAATGCCTCCCTCGCCCCCCGAGCTAACTTCCCAACTAGTCTCGCCGCACGAAAAGAATATTGTTATTCGAATGAGCCTCTNCCTCCCTCGCCCCCCGAGCTAACTTCCCAACTAGTCTCGCCGCACGAAAAGAATATTGTTATTCGAATGAGCCTCTGGCTTTTCGCGAGGGACGGTCAGAGGGCGACCGCCGCCCGCGCGCATGCGCAGAAGTTGCAGAGAGCCCGCAGTTAACTGCCTGGGGAAATTAGGCGGGGCGTTACACGCACCAGGTCCGGCAAAAGCGATCCTCGAGCGCAGCGTAACCACGCCGTTAATTACTGCAGCGGTAATCCTGATGCACGCAGATGTTCTCGCCATTAACCTAGCTCCCTCGCACCGCGTGGCTCGGAGTGGTGGGGCCTGGCCACGCGAATGTCGAAATAGGCTCCCCTTTCCAATTATCATCCGGTTACCTGGCTAATTCCTCTTTAAGACCCACCCCCCTTTTTGCAATACGCCTTAATGTCCGACCCGAAGAGAGCAATAAGCGCGACTCGTACACTTCACGCAAATGGTACCTAGGGCTAAACATACGGTATTATTTCACTGCGAAATATTTGATATCTGGATTGTACTAAAATGATGACTCACTATACATTTTCTTTCTTTTGTGAATTAGAACGCCGTTAAAANTTTGATATCTGGATTGTACTAAAATGATGACTCACTATACATTTTCTTTCTTTTGTGAATTAGAACGCCGTTAAATACTACACAAGTTTATCATTTTATAACAGCCATTTAAAAGTAAAAAAAATAAAATATTTAGTAATATCTGGCACGAATGTTCAGAATATTTTATACATAGACTGTTCAAATTAGTTACAATGAATTAGCTTTTGTCAGCAACAAACTCCTGCCTTAATGTTGCTAATTTAACAAATACATTTTGATCAACCGTGACTGAATGATGCAGAAATAATGGAAAATGTTCCCTGCAACAATTTAGGAGTACAAAACGCCGTCTGAATTTATTTCATGTATATTTTACATTATATAGAGAAGCACGATGTTAAAGGCTTAAGAAAATCGCATCAAACTCTAATTTCACAACCACACATTTTTGTTCAGACATGGAAAAACGTGTAATTTACTACGTAGGCATATTTTTGACGTCAATGATCAGACCTTGCGGTTATGATTTATGTTGTGATCCAAAGAAGTTCACTCCAAAAGGAGTGAATTTTACTTGTTTTCCAGTCGATAAATCTATACTCGAACTGACTGAAAACAATATTAAACTAAAGACCATCAATTTACAGGTTTGCTTATTCTTACACTTATACGTGTCAAAGGAAACAGAAAGCTAAATAAATTGTTTTAGTATTCGCGAATGTTAAACACGTAAGATATTTAATTCAGCATTAAGCCGTATAATACTTACCCTCCGTGCGTCGTTACCAACTTAAGTGAGCGCCTGCAAGTCAGGGTGGCCGTTACGATATACGTAGACAGGGACAACATTTTTTCAAAGGTTGATTTCAAAAGTGCTCACTTTACCTTGAGCAAACTTTTGAGGCTGTTCGCGGTAAAGTGAGCACTTTTTCACGGTTAACTGAGCACTGTTGGGGCCCTATAGTAGCGCCGATTTAACTTAGGACTTGGTAGCTCTGCCAGTGTTGGACCACTTCTCCTCAGGAAAGGAAACAATTGGTGCGTCGGGTGGGAGGGAGAGCCTGCAGATTCGTCTACCCGCCTGCCAGCTACCTGAGGTTGGTGCTTTGCAAGTCGTTCTGTCTCTCTCTTTCACTTGGGTAGGCGGGGCCACGTCCGTTATCAGGCCGGTGCGACTATAATGAATTTTTCCTTTCAGCCATTTTTTTTATCATTTAACCACATTTTAAAATAAATATTGGCATGTAAGTAATAAACGCGAGTGTTTGTATTCCACCATATTCATAAGTTGACGTCTAAGGCTTAAATAAAGTATATTTATTGAATATTATTCGAAATGAGAGGGCTTTCAAAAGTGCTCAGTTTACCGTGAAGAACGTGTAGTAAAGTTGCACAGTGGCGGGTACGTGGTCTGACCTTGAGCGGGCGGAGGGAGAACCTCTTGTGTTTGAGCACCTCGCGGAACTGAGCAGTCGGGGTGACGAGGAAGGACTGGTGGTCCAGCCACATGGCGCCTCCTCACTGCTGCTCTTCACCGCCGAGGGACTCCGGGCGACGCTAGCGTCTTCGTCATCCAGCCTGGAGCACGCATGCGAGCGGAGATCCTATACAGCAAGACCCCCGTGCCGCTGACGTCGCCAACTTCGCGCTACGGCGACGTCGCGTCCGCGAGAGCCACGCATGGTCGCGTTCGTCCTTCCGGGGCTTCGACTTCCGGTCGCTTGGTGCATCGGGCTGGACTCGCGATAGTCCGTCGCGTCCGACGAAAACGACAGACGGATGACTTCCGGACGGACGGACGACTGACGGATGCGACGGACTATTGTGAGTCCAGCTTAATAGTCTATTCACGGTTACTTCCATTTTTTTCTGAAACCCTGTTGACGTTCTACTTCCAGGACATTCCTTCGCCTCACGCAAACAAATTTAACCGGGTCTAGCCAATTACGCCAAAGGGACAGCGCACAGATTCGTGGGCACTCGGTGTAGTAATATTTTACTTAAAAACTATTTATTACTAGGCATTACCAACACACATATTTTCTCACTGTTTTTATCCGTATTAGTTATAAATGAATTATAATTTATGAATAAAATTTCAAATTAACCACAAATACGGTAGTATTACGTTAACACGTGTATAAAATGCTTGCGATGCGTGATATATTTAGGAAATAACCAACGTTATTCATGGGGTGATTTTTCAACGATTTGACTCAAAAAGTGCTAAGAAACAGTGAATAGACTATATATAGACGAGCACTATAAGCCGATCGGGCCTATCTGTATATCTCAACAGTGGAAGCCAAGCTAGGTTTAGCAATGCAGGAAAATACTTGCCAGACACGGACAGAAGATACAGGCCGTTGGCAGTTAACTGATTTGAAAATTCAATATTTACGTGTGAAAGAGGCATAGCATAATCCTCTTGCTTTGGCTCACTAGCGTTAAATATTGAATAATGGCCGAAGATAATTGAAGCACACGAAGTAGTCTACTTTTATTTATTGAAGTTTTAATAAAAGCTTTTTAAGGTGCGTCTTTATTTTTCTACTAAACCTGCACCTTGTTAAAACATTTTAATCGTAATATTTGGAAGGCAGCAACTTGTCTGCACATTTTACATCCCCCTGCCAAATGTAAACTTAGTATTGCCTTGGGCACAGAAAATTTAAGTACGTAGAGGCGAACCCGTTTTCTGATTGACTGCGCGAGGCTCTGGTAACGGGCATTTTTATCTGGCCGCAGAGTACTGCGAGAGGTTCCCTGATAGTTGGGCCACCGTCTGACGAGGACGTTTCCAGGCGACTGATTGGCGAACGGCGTTCCGATATTTAGCTGGCCAGTGGCGCCATTTTGCTGGCGTGTGCACGGCTGGAGTTCGCGTTATAAGCTGCTGTTACACCTCCGTTTAACTGCTTTGTGCCGTGGGACCACTAATTTTATTCACGCGTCCTTCGAGCGTAACTTTTAAATTGTTACCAATATAGATATGTTACCAAATTCGTCAAATATTACTCTTGTGTGCATGAAACCAACGGAAACTGAATAATATGTCACGATGTTAATATCAGGTTAAGAAATAGAACGACTTTTTCTAATTCGCTGCAAGCTTTACAGTGAGTATTTAAGTATGTGTATGTATATGCCGTCACAATATGACAATTTCTTTTCAAAGGTTTATTAAGTGCTCAATTTACTGCGAAGCTTGTAATAGTGTCGTATAATTAAAAAAAAACCTATTGTTTCGTATCTGCGCCAAGCTCTTCTCGACGTACAAATATAACAAGTAATTTCATTCTTATAAAATTGAAAAAAAATTCTGTTAAATATAACAATCTCATATCTCACAATTTTGCTATTTCTTGTCATAAAAATTATGGAAAAAACTGGGAAACGCATAAGCGCCTCGAAATATTCTGAGATATATACGTTAAAACTCAGACACAAGTTTCTGCATTTATTTCAATAACTGGTGATGAAAAATTGTATAGTTTTCATCCGAGGCTGTTCCTGAATTTTCGTAAATTAACTTTCGCTAAGAACATCTCGGAAACAAATTGGACTAATTTGTTTCTACTTCATGTGTGAAATATTTCGCAAATGGTTTGGATAGTTTTACTGTGTAACACAAAAACAGTAAATTCATGATTTTGGCAAATAATAAGGAGAACGTCGCGTCCAGTTTTCGAAATTGCGAATTTTTCATACTTAAAAGAGCATTTTCAATGTATAATAATGCAACAGATAATATCAGAATACAATACAACACACTTTTTTGAAATAAAAATTCAATTTGAAAGCCATGCAATTTGACCAATTGACGGAACTGGTCTCTTTAATCGGACTGTAGGTCTCTGTAATTGAACCGCATGTACTAGGTATAATTCATTTAATGTACTCAAGAGTTGTTATAGTGTATTACATTAAATTTTGTTACCATATGGTTCGCAAAAACCTTTCACTTTCTTAGTACACTTTCAATGTTTCCATGTGTCCATTTCATGTCTTAAATCATGACCTCAATGCTTTTTCATATAAAATGCATAACCAGTTAGGTCCACGACTCATTTATTTTTCTCATTCCTACAAACGTTTAGAAGTACATTCTTTTGAATGCATGTCATCCATAATTTTTCGTATGGAGTTTCTGCCGGTCCTCAGCTCATATTTACTTTTTATCTACCGGTTTGTATTTTTAACATTTCAGCAAAGAGTTCCCGTAATTTTACCATCCCACAATTTGGTAACTAGAGGCGGTCGAAATTCGAAAACTCCGGCAAGTTTACAATTTCGTTTACTGATGTCAACCTGTGAGTAACAATTCCACATATTTTATTTTGAGAGTAAAGGTAAATGTCTGCCGCTCATGGAGACGTAGACACATCAAAATGATATCGTAAACTTTTTCTCTTCACAAAATATGAATTTTAAGTGTGTATGAAAAACACTATCATCACACACTACAAAAGTACACTTCCAGTTCAACTCTAACAAAAAAAGAACGGATGATTTTCTCGAGTAAATAGTTGTTACAGAGCTTGCAGGCAGATGTCACCTCATTACACGAACTCACCAGTTAAGACTGTGGTTCAATTTAAGTGACTGTCCACTATAGGCGACTTTCCTTAATGCAAAAACAATGAAATCTATATATTTAATTTTTTTCTGACAAAGAAATACATGTAATGCCTACTTGTTGGACAGCATTTGAGAGATATATAAACTATTGATATTTTATTTCAATTCAAATGTGATAACTTGTATTCATCCATGAACCATGGGCGGCGTTCTGAATCTGAGTCGTAAAGATGATCATCGGTCGTCTACCAAAAACACGGAAGATCCCAATCAATGTCTCTCGAAATTGACGCAATTTACACAGCGATAGGAAAAAGTACGCTGTGAATCTTAAAAGTGAAACCTCGTTCAGTCACTGAAATTTGAAGTGAACCGACAAAAAAATTCAGCCCCAGAATCAGGGAACTCTGAATGATTACCGCGATGATACAATTCCCCTGATTTAAAAGAAGTTTTCTTCTGCTAAACAATGAATGACACTGTCCCAAGTTACTATTTCTTATTTCATTTCCCTCTCCAGAATAAAGTCCACCTTGCCGAATTTTTATCCACATGGGCATAAATTATTTTGCAGCTACCACAAAATTGCGTATTAATGATTACAGAAAAAGTACCAAATATGTAATCACAAAAATGTATGTCACCCTCAAAAAATTTGGCACGGAGAATCCTTAAACTTTTTTCTCTGGCTTGTGAAATTAAATGTTTAGTGAATATTGATTCACTTGGTGAAATCACTGATAATTATTTCGAGTGTAAGATTTTATTTGTTCTCGAAGTTAATTTAAAACAGGTCCTGCGCACAAGGGGTGAATGTGCCGTTTATAGTTTCTCCCAACCAAATATTTGCGAAAGTTAAAAAAAATTACCTTCGAATTAAGTTTTTGTTAGAAATCTGAATGATTCACCCTTACGAAACTAGGCGAATACATTTGTATAAAAACTACGCAAATGTTTTTTTGGATCATCCACGGCATTTTCCTTTAACGCAGCTACCAAAACATCAGCTTTCTCTTTTGTAGACCTTCGCTACCTGTAACTACCTTTAGATTTAAAAAAAATTGTTCGTTACATCGCAGCGCGCATTTTTTTTTTCTCGTCAGAGTCTCATTAGAAAGTTACCTTGTTAGGTCTCTCGAAAAAAAAAATACTAATGATTCTTTGGCTTCACGGCCGTTTAGAGACGGTACCTCGTTACTCGCGATATAAATTTCGCGGAGATAAAAATTTTCCCCGGCAACTTCCCTTGTAATGAATTTTACATTAAAAATGAGACGACACGGACCGTCAAACGAGAGCTGACATTTTCCACAACGTACATGAATAAACCATCTATGTCGGATACTTGAGTAAAACTGTTGGCGAAGGGGCAGATATAGAATGTACAAAACTTTTTTCTAATTAAGGCATTTATATGTCGCCATACAGCTTTTGCAAAAAAAAAAAAAACTTGAGCACTGATGAATTACGAAATGCAAGCACTTTTCATTGACATTCTCTTAATACTAGTTAGCAGTACTTACGTATGAAATTTGATATCACGATAGGTTTAATTTACCTGGCAAATAAATTCCCTGCAAATGGAAAGTATATGCTGTTCATGGTAATGTAAATAGTTTTAAGGCCCTAGTTACTTTTTCCTTTCAGCCATTTTTTTTCCTTAACCACCTTTTAAAATAAATCTTGCCATGTAAGTAATAAACACAATGTATATATTTCACCAGACTCGAAAGTTAGCGTCTAAGGATACAATGAAATATTTTTAATCACTATCATTCCAAATGAGAGGGCTTCAAAAAGTGCTCACTTTACCGTGAATAGCCTACAGCGATATGTGAAAGTAACTTTTTCTACCGCGATGCTCCTCGAATGCCCATATAAGGACGAACGCAATCATGCGCGATGCTCGTAATTGCCACACTCCGTGTACCGGGAGTTTCTGAGGAGAGAACACGCAATTTCCGCAGTTTTTATTTCGTTAGAAATTTATTTCCGGCGTAACTGTGATCCTTTGGACATTTATGACAGAATTTTCAAACTAAACAACACCAGTCGTAGCTCATTTTAAATTAATGTAAAAAAACAGCTTTCTTCCGTACTATGTTGACAAAGATTTTAATCCTGAATTAGACATGTGGATGAAAAAATTGAGAAACTCATAGATCTGTAGGTAAGAATTTTTTATCATCACCATTTATTAGCCATACTCAACGCAAACAATTAGGCCCACTATGGCGCCAGGTAAATTTCGCAAATGGAATATATTCTACTTTCAAACACCCCACTTTACTATGCCAGCCTTTACCGTCTGAAATAGTTCCAGGACCTAGAAGGAAATCAACACGAGAATATTTTTTAAGAAAGTTAAGAAGAAAATTATATTGGCCACTCTTCTGTGAGGCGTCTGATAGTGAAACTGTGTTAATTCTAAGTTATGAGATTTAAAATAGAGAGTTTACCTACTCCCCTTAGGAACTGTAGGCGACAGTCGATGAGAGAGAAAAAAATTACTTGATGAGCGAACGAACACCAAAGCGCACTAGTTTGACATCCATGTCTTCCGTGTGCATGAGATTCCAACCAACCAGAACACGGCCGCTGTACACGCAACGAATAACAAATCGGACTCGCTTATCCGTGAGCTTGAACCGTCTTCCCTACTGCACAGTCCCAACACACTGGAGGTCGCGAACTGCGGAAATTACGTTGTCTCTTAAGGCGGTCAAGGTCCTAAATTTTGTTTTCTGCATTTTGAGGATATTTCGTTGTTTTCTGACACGATATAAGTAATAATTTGATCAAAATGCTAAATAATTTCAAAAATTACATTCGTCGTGGTTTTTTTAAACGTAAATTACATTTTAAGTTAAAATCTCGATTGCTAAAAATTTTAATTAAAAGTTATTTTAACACAAAGTTTGGTGACTTGTAAATTGTTTCTTGAAGTCGTAGCAGTGACTAGATGCGATTTCTTTGAAATGAAATTCTTGGTTCACACTTGGTGGGCATTTTTACTTTACATTTTATTCTAAAAGTTAAAATTGATGTACGGGCGAACTGCAAAACGATTTTCCATTAAATATATTTAATGGCATTATAATAACACGAATAATTATATNACTGCAAAACGATTTTCCATTAAATATATTTAATGGCATTATAATAACACGAATAATTATATTGAACGTATTCATTTTGAGATTTGAATGAATAGAGATATAATTTTTAGTTTGTATATTACGCTTTATTCCCTTTTGAAAATAAATTTTCCCCGACACTCTTACTATTTCTTATTTCCGGAATGTTATTTCACACCACAACGAAAGACGACGTAATATGCATATGCCAAAAAAAAAAAATTAGAAAATAATTTTAGACACTTGAACTGCCTTAATGGTCCCACCGTGATGGCTCACCGAAACGGTCTCCGTGACATAGCGCGTACGGCGACTTGCGTGCGACTAACCCCATACGGGCGTGCCCACGGGCCTATATCGGCACGCCATGTGTGCCTTGTCAGGATCGGAGTAGCGGGAGGAGGGGAGGAGGGGAGGCGTGCGGCGCGAAGGTACACAATGGAAGCGACTTGGCTATACTCCCCGCCAGCTCCTGACACTGCGTAGTCGCGCGAATCTTCCTTAAGGCGCATGTCTACCCGGACGCGAAATAGATTGCAGTTTGTTTGTAATACACACTTTTTTTTTTAACAAACTATTCCGCTTGTGCACAATCTGTTTGCACACGAAAATATATATAGTCCGATCATGGTTACTTCCGACATTTCTGAAGACCCGCTGGAGCTCTACTTTCAGGATATTCATCCGCCTCGTACCAACAGAATCTAACCAATTGTATAAAATCGCTCCAAAGTGACAACGCACCGCATTCGTGCGCACTCAGTTTAATAATATTTTGCATGAGAACTATTTCTTACTAGGCAATTAATTGCCAACACACTTATCCTTCTCTATTTTTATTCGCATTGTAATTTAAAAATAAAATTAAGTAGAAATTAAATTTAACCGAAAATAAGATAATTTTATATTATCAGAAGCACGAAATGCTTGTGATAATGCCATATTTATGAAATAACTGAACACGTCATACATAGGGTGATTTTTCAAAAGTTTGTTTCAAAAAGTGTGCAGAAACCGCGAATCTACTTTCAACATTTCAGACCAGGGCGGAATACAACTTTAGTAAGATTGCGTTTATTGCGAACACCGTTTCGAAGATCTTCAACATGGCCGAAAGCGACATTTTCAAACTCTTATAGCTTCAAATATTCTGGGCGAATTCCTCCGAAACAAATACAGAGCCCTGCATTGAACTTTGCAAATTTACCCCCAGTAAATTGGTAGAGTGGCCGCTTAAAGTACCATGGGTACACGCAGCACGACAAGAACGCTGCACACCAGTTCACAGCCCAGCGCGTAGTGGCGATTGCTCGCTTGATGCACATAGCCGTGTCGACCTTATCGATCCCGTGCTTCTCGACCTTAGTTGGGGAAATCAGCTCCAGGTGTGCGCAGTGAAAATCTTAAGCACTAAGGAATAGAACATAGAAGATTTCGATCGCCTTGTCGATTTGAACTTAATTGTAAGCAACGAAGTTCAAACATCTTACTGCTTAAATTTGACAGTAAAAAAAAATCGGAAATTATAAAAATTAATTTCCTAGTTATAGATTAAGCCAATCACAGAGGATGACACGTTTTAATGAGCAAATATTTGTATTGTGATTTCAATTAACAACATGTAAAATATTGTACTACAAGTAGTACTTGGGCAGTAGAATCGTTGTAGTGCCAACTGAATTCCCGATGCATACCGCTTACTTCTTACTACTTACTGCTTAATTTTTTGATTGAGTTAACACCTTAACCGACGCTAGGGGGACACGAGTCGTAGAAACGTC
>NQII01011944.1:8745-34291 GCA_002778355.1 Clitarchus hookeri
GCAGTGTGTTGTCTATCCACTGCATCACCGCAGCTCCGCAGACGCAATGGAATGCAAGAGCATGGAGTTTGACATGTCGTCTATCCACTGCACCACCGCGGCCCCGGTCAAAATTCTAGAAAAAGTCCCGCACTGTCTGGGGCTATGTCTATACACCACACCATCGCAGCCTCCAAGAAGCGAGTCGTCTATCCACCGCACCACAGTGACCCCCAGAAAGCGAGTCGTCTATCCACCGAACCGCAGCGACTCTAGGAAGCGAGTCGTCTATCTACCACATCACAGCGTCCCCCAAGAAGTAAGTTGTCTATCCACCACACCACAGCGACCCCCAAGAAGTGAGTCGTCTACTTACTGCACCACCGCAGTCACCCATCGAAATGGAATGCAAGAGCCACACAGCCTGGGGCGATGATGATTCGTTGTAGAGAGCTGTGTTGGGAAATTTTGAAAAACAACATGTGTTGATGCGGGAGCCCGCCTGTAGCCTGGCACTATGTAATGAAGTCCCGGCGTCGTTGTAGGGACACACCTGAGGCGATGTCTATCCCCCACACCACTGCGGCTCCCAAGAATCGAGTAGTCTATCCCACTAACTACCGCTACCCCCAAGAAGCGCGACGTCTTTCCGCAAAACTGCAGCGGCCCCAGACAGTGAATTGTCTATCCACCTCACTACTGCGGCCCCATGTAGCCTGAGACTATGTAATGAAGTCGGGGAGTCGTTGTAAGGAGCCCACTAGGGGCTATGTCTATCCACCACACCACTGTGGCTTCCAAGAATCGAGTAGTCTATCCCCCACGTCATCGTGGCTCCCAGGAAGCGAGTCGTCTACGCACCATGTCACAGTGGCCCCAAGAGTCGGGGATTCATCGCGAGGACACCTGGAATGCATGAGCGTGAAGTAGGGACCAGGGAAGTGTATATCCGCCAAACCACCGCGGTCCTCAGGAAGCGAGTTGGCTATCCACCACACCATTGTGGGTCCCAAGAAGCGAGTTATCTATCCGCCGCACCACCACAGCTGCCAAGAAGCGAGCAGTCTATCCACCGCACCTCCGCGGCCCCAATAAGTAAGTCGTCTATCCATCACGTCACCACGGCCTCCAAGAAGCTAGTCGACTATTCATCATACAACCACGGCCCCCAAGAATCGAATTTGGGAAGACTCTGAGAAAACCCCTCGCTTGGAATGTAAAAGCATGAAGTTTGGGAATGGCTAACATAAAATATTTGCCAAAAGATATTTTTCAAAATTGAAACTTTTTTTTTTGGGGGAAATTAGCTTTTCGTCTATCCACCGCACCATCGCGGCCCCAGGAAGCGCGTCGTCTATCCACCACGTCACCTCGGTCCCCAAGAAGCGATGTAGGGACTAGTCGGGGTATTGTGACGGATTTGGAAAGACAGAAAATTCACTAGCTTCAATGGCATGGCCTCTATCCACTGCATCACCGCGGCCCCCGTAGAAATGCAAACCCCCGCACCGCCTGAGGCAGTGTGTTGTCTATCCACTCACCACCGCAGCCCACAGTCTTAATGGAATTTTTTTCAGAACAGCGCCGAGCACCGCCTCGTCGCAGCTGTTAGAGGTAGCCCACGACGCAGGTCAACCATCCGGCTGGAGGTTGCATACAGCGTCGAGCCCCGCCTCTGTCAACTCTGGTCCAGCCGGAGATAATATACGACGCAAAGCATCGCCCCGTCATCCATCCTGAGTCTAGGCGTCGTGACAGGGATTTGGGAAGACTCGGAAATAACCTCCTTAGCATGGGCGAGCATGAAGTAGGGATCGGTCGAAGGCAACGTGGCAGGGATTTAGGAAGACTCGGATAAAACCCGCTAGCATGAATTGCACGAGAATGAAGTAGGGAAGTGATTAAAACAATTTAAAAAAAATATACATATCAATTAATTTTGAGAAAAAATTACATTAGAAAAAATCGACGGTGACGTCATCGGCTCCCCCCAACTAATCCCCAGCCAGTCCTGAATCCTGCGCCAGATGCAGTGACAGGTCCTTTTCGAGAGCTTCGCGTAGCCAATCGGAGACGAGAGTCTCGCGTACCTGCTTGCATATTCCGGCTGGAATTGCACAATTTTCAGCCGAATTCAGCCTCATTGTGCAAACCAGCTGGATTGTGCACTAAAAATTTTTAGGAGAAAGTTTTGAGGTAAATTATAGAAATTTTGAGGGGAAAAAAGGAACTTCCGAGGGGAAAATGGAAATTTCGAGAGAAAAACGGGGGAAAGAGGGGAAAATGAGGCGTCGTGGCTCCCCCAGGTGACTCCACCCGGCTCCCTGCTCCTCAAGTCAAAGCCAGATGTCCCAGAACCGACTATTTATAGCTACTGATGGGTGCCGATTTGACAGGCGATTATGACGAAACAGTTATGGCGTCCGGTGGTGTGACACAGATATAAATGTAATGAATATGGCTGATGACTGTGATACAGGTTATATTTTAGAGGTAGATGTTAAATATCCTACCTCCCTGCATGGAGACTATATGGCTTGTATTTTATGCCAGTCAACGAGTGTCCTCCGGGCTCAAATCGGAAGAAACTTCTCAATGCTNGTCCTCCGGGCTCAAATCGGAAGAAACTTCTCAATGCTGGAAACCAAGATTCACTATGTTGTACACTATCGCAACTTGCAAGCTATGGTGCAGGGGCTAGAACTGAGGAATGCACACAGCGTGCAGTTCACCCAGACTCCTTGGTTGAGACCCTATATAGACATGAATACTAGGAAACGTCAAACTGCTAGCAATGACATAGAGCGAGATATTTTCAAGCTGGCAAATAACTCCACCTTTGGGATGTTTATGGAGAATATGCAGAAAAGACAGAGGATGTGATTGCTGTGCTATGAGCGATGCATCAAGATGGTGATTGCGAAACCATCATTCAAGGATAGAACAATCTACAGTGAATCACTCGTACTGGTGAAACTGGACAAAGGCGGCATTCTTTTCGATAAGCCAATCTATGCTGGAATTGCTGTCCTGGTCCTATCGAAGGCAGTGATGTATGAATTCCACTACAGTGTCATGAAGTATAGCAACAACAATCTTCACTTCGCATACATGGACACGTATTTGCTCATCTATGAAATAACAACAGATGACTTCTGTCACTACTTGGCCAATGATCCTGTGTTTCTGAAGGAGTTTGATACCAGCTGTTACCCCATCTCACCCTTGCTACTCGTCTGTCAACAAAAAAGTAGTTGGCAAATTTAAAGGATGAGTGCAATGGGTTGGTGATGAGTGATTTTGTGGGCCTGCGAGCTAAAATTTATTCATACAAATGTGGAGGCAAAGAAGCTAAAAGAGCCCAAGGTGTACAAAAGTGTGTCGTGAAGATTACTTTTCAAGATTGCCTGACGTTCTGGAGGAACAGACCTCTGTCAGATGCAAAATGCATAATATAAGATCTCGTCGCATACTTCATTCTGAGTGTTCCAATTAATTATCACTAACTTGGTTGGATGATGTGAGGTTCATAATGGATGATGTACATATGCTGCCTCATGGCTATGAGTAGGAACTGTAAATATGTTTGAATTGATACAGATACCAATATTGCTCTGTTCCTTTACCATGACGATATATGATATCTACAGGAATTTGATGCTCCAACCAGAGAAGAGAGATGGAAAGCACTTGAAACTATTGTTTATCTGCACTATAACCTTTGAGGGTTGGTAATTGACTTATTCATTTGCCCATTTATATCCAGTTACTATCATTCTTCACTTACATGATTTTTCCTACTTTTTGGTGTCTATTTAATTTTTCATTGTTGGTTTCTTCAATTTGTGTGTTTTCTTCAGTTTCGGCGTATTCGTTAGTTTCGTTTCGATGTTTTCTTTGGCTTCGGCATCGTAAGCTCACCTGCACAATACTCTCAGGATATTAGAGAATTATTATTGAGCTTGCTATATGACATTAATTATGATTTTAAAAATAATTTAATGCTCTCCAATATGGCTGCAAGAATGTTGTGTAGACTCCAGTCCCAATGCCTTGAGAGCTGTTGGCATTGATACGATGCCAGCAGCAAGGGCGAGGGCAACGTTTCATCGTGTGTGTTTGTGTGAGAACTATTATATTTGCGAGTTGTTCGTTTCTAATGTTACCATTTGATTCTTCTAGGGGATCTCCCAAATGGACCTAGAAGGAAAGAATGAGAGGAGTGTGAAACTGTCACGAGCTCTAAATTAGCGATACTAAAAGTATTAAGAATACATATTTCAAGAAAATAATCAAACAATAATATTTTAAAAGACTCGGAGAAAACCCTCTAGCATGGATTGCACGAGCATGAAGTAGGGACGTAATTAAAACTATTAAAAACAAATATATATATATAACATAATTTTGGAAAAAAATTACATAAAAAAAATCGATGGTGACGTCATCGGTCCTCCCCAACGAATCCCCAGTCAGGCCTGAATCCTGCGCCAGGTGCCAGATTCAGTGACAGGTCCCCTTCGAGAGCTTCGCGTAGCCAATCAGAGACGAGTGCCTCGCGTACCTACTTGCACATTCCGGCTGAAATTGCACAATTTTCAGCCGGATTCTGCCTCATTGTGTAAACCAGCCGGATTGTTCATTAAATATTTTTTGGAGAATTTTGAGGGGAATCCGGGAAATTTTGAGGGGAATTCGGGAAATTTTGAGGGGGAAATTGAAATGTTGACGTTTTTTGAGGGGGGAAAAAGGGGGGAAATGATGCGTCGTGGCTCCTCCCGGCGACTCCACCCGGCTACCCGCTCCCCAAGCCAAAGCCAGATGACCCAGAACCGACTATTTATAGCTACTGATAGGTACCGATTTGACAGGCGATTATGACGAAACAGTTATGGCGTCCGGTGGTATGACACCGATATAAATGTGATGAATATGGCTGATGACTGTGATACAGGTTATATTTTAGAGGTAGATGTTGAATATCCTACCTCCCTGCATGCAGATCATATGGCTTGTATTTTATGTCAGTCAACCAGTGTCCTCCGGGCTCAAAGCGGAAGAAACATCTCAATGATGGAAACCAAGATTCACTATGTTGTACACTATCGCAACTTGCAAGCTATGGTGCAGGGGCTAGAACTGAGGAATGCACATAGCATTGTGCAGTTCACCCAGACTCCTTGGTTGAGACCCTATATAGACATGAATACCAGGAAACGTCAAACTGCTAGCAATGACATAGAGCGAGATATTTTCAAGCTGGCAAATAACTCCACCTTTGGGATGTTTATGGAGAATATGCAGAAAAGACAGAGGATGTGATTGCTATGCGATGAGCGATGCATCAAGATGGTGATTGCGAAACCATCATTCGTACTGGTGAAACTGGACAAAGGCGGCATTCTTTTAGACCCGATGCTGGATTTGCTGTCCTGGACCTATCGAAGTATAGCAACAACAATCTTCACTTCGCATACATGGACACGTATTTGCTCATCTATGAAATAACAACAGATTACTTCTGTCACTACTTGGCCAATGATCCTGTGCTTCTGAATGAGTTTGATACCAGCTGTTACCCCCATCTCACCCTTGCTACTCGTCTGTCAACAAAAGAGTAGTTGGCAAATTTAAAGGATGAGTGCAATGGGTTGGTTGGTGATGAGTGATTTTGTGGGCCTGCGAGCTAAAATATATTCATACAAATGTGGAGGCAAAGAAGCTAAAAGAGCCCAAGGTGTACAAAAGTGTGTCGTGAAGATTACTTTTCAAGATTGCCTGACGTTCTGGAGGAACAGACNAAAAGAGCCCAAGGTGTACAAAAGTGTGTCGTGAAGATTACTTTTCAAGATTGCCTGACGTTCTGGAGGAACAGACCTCTGTCAGATGCAAAATGCATAATATAAGATCTCGTCGCATACTTCATTCTGAGTGTTCCAATTAATTATCACTAACTTGGTTGGATGATGTGAGGTTCATAATGGATGATGTACATATGCTGCCTCATGGCTATGAGTAGGAACTGTAAATATGTTTGAATTGATACAGATACCAATATTGCTCTGTTCCTTTACCATGACGATATATGATATCTACAGGAATTTGATGCTCCAACCAGAGAAGAGAGATGGAAAGCACTTGAAACTATTGTTCNGACGATATATGATATCTACAGGAATTTGATGCTCCAACCAGAGAAGAGAGATGGAAAGCACTTGAAACTATTGTTCATCTGCACTATAACCTTTGAGGGTTGGTAATTGACTTATTCATTTGCCCATTTATATCCAGTTACTCTCATTCTTCACTTACGTGATTTTTCCTACTTTTTGGTGTCTATTTAATTTTTCATTGTTGGTTTCTTCAATTTGTGTATTGTTTTCTTTAGTTTCTGCATTGTTTTTCTTCAGTTTCGGCGTATTCGTTAGTTTCGTTTCGATGTTTTCTTTGGCTTCGGCATCGTAAGCTCACCTGCACAATACTCTCAGGATATTGGAGAATTATTATTGAGCTTGCTATATGACATTAATTATGATTTTAAAAATAATTTAATGCTCTCCAATATGGCTGCAAGAATGTTGTGTAGACTCCAGTCCCAATGCCTTGAGAGCTGTTGGCATTGTTACGATGCCAGCAGTAAGAGCGAGGGGCAACGTTTCATCGTGTGTGTTTGTTTGAGAACTATTATATTTGCGAGTTGTTTGTTTCTAATGTTACCATTCGATTCTTCTAGGGGATCTCCCAAATGGACCTAGAAGGAAAGAATGAGAGGAGTGTGTAACTGTTACGAGCTCTAAATTAGCGATACTAAAAGTATTAAGAATACATATTTCAAGAAAATAATCAAACAATAATATTTTATGTATTACTGTATTGGCTTCCAGTGAATTTTAAGGATAAATAAGACACAAAAATTACATTTTATTTCTTAGTTTAATTCTCGGCCAGCATGTGATATCACTAATTGTATTTTCATTTTGCACTTGTATGCCTTTGATGGGCTATGTGGGGTATGCACTTGCAAAATATTTATTTACATGCAGCAAATTATTGAATCGCAAGATACTAATAATCTTATACAGACATAAACACATTTCCTCATTTTCATCATACATACCTTAAAAAGAATATATTTATTGAATAT
Source organism: Clitarchus hookeri (assembly GCA_002778355.1). Taxonomy (NCBI): domain Eukaryota; kingdom Metazoa; phylum Arthropoda; class Insecta; order Phasmatodea; family Phasmatidae; genus Clitarchus; species Clitarchus hookeri. The sequence goes on from NQII01011944.1 coordinate 15,869, forward strand.
AATGAATATTGAACAAATCATCTGCCTAGTATGTCGTTCATCGACTTAAGCCAAGATGGTGTGTGGAGTGCATGCGACAGATGTCCACTCTAGTGCTCAAATACTTATAATAAAATCTTAATTAAAAAATAAATAATATATGCCTAGTGATATGAAGATTGTGTATATAGCACACTTAAAACCCTGCTCTCCAGACTGCCCCGATAGCCGAGACGACGTTATACCCAAGATCCAGCAGTCCGATCCAGCACTCCTGGAGAGAATTTTTTGAGCTATCACAGTGCTCCTGGGTCACTCGACGACTTGGATGCCAGAACCAAAAGTTGCCGTTTGATTAATCGCATGCGCGCCCCCCTGGTGTATAGTCTATCGTCTTATATGACAACCAAGATGGCGGATGACAGCGGGCGACATCCAAGATTGAGTATGCTACTGGTGCACTCTAGCTGGCGACGAGATAACTAGCAGACGAAACTAGACTGCTGCTCTTCGGCATTCAAGATGGCGAGGTCGAACGAAGGTGAGAGATGCACCGGCGACAGAATAAGTAATAAGGTGGCGCACTCTAGTGGTCACAAATAACATAACCGACACCAGCGCCCCTAGCAGGAGGCAGTCGAGCGAAGGTCATGAGGGAACTATGTAGATGACCGGCGAAGAAGGCGACAGAGATGTAACACGCGGGAGAGATGTGGGTGAGAGGAAATAAGGAATGACAGAGCATGAAGAAACAAGAAGGAATGACGGAACATGAAGAAACAAGATGGAATGACAGAGCAAGTGGAAAAATCTAGAAACAAGATGGCGACCAAAGGTCAAGGTTGTCCAATATGGCGGTGGTTGTCATCCAAGATGGCGGCCACAGCTCTCTAGCTCCATGCCGCTTGTTCCAGAACATACCATAATTTTTTACTGCCACGGCGACTACGGCTAATGTCCTTTTTGTAATTGGTTACCAATAATACACAGGCAACACCAGTGAGTGTGTACGTTCAAACACAGTGGAGTGTTTCTTATCCAGTCCTCGTTAGATCAGGTTCTGCAATAATGAACAGTACTGCAGTAGTTATTGTTGCTACGAACATCGGTCTAACCAATGTACAGTAACTCGCTGTTCCAACAGAGCTGTCATTCCTGCCAGAATGAAGCAGCGGCGCAGTTGCGCCAGGCCATAGCTGCAAAGACGCGGAGAAGTCGGCATGTAGCAGTTGGTTGGAGCGACGGAGATAAGCTTGGTGGTAATCCAGCACCGCGTATCGGACGTCACGTGCTGAAGACAGCGCGTGGCGCTCAAGTGACGAGAGCTGCGCGATAAGATGGCAGATCTCCGGAAGACAGCCATCACAATCTTTAAGAGGACTGTGCACCGAAACACTTGTGTGAAATTGTTTCAGTGTGTACGCGTATCTCGGTAAACAAATGTTCCGGGAATATTACTTTTTTCCCGTAAAAGATAAATAAAAACCAGATATCTGAGGCCGTATAAAGCTTGGCTTTTATCGTATTAAGTGTAGTGAAAAAGAGAAAAGATCGTGTCTGCGTGCGCAGTTTCCTTCAGCGATATGGGTAATGTAAAACTGCACGCGTGCAGTTAAATCTGTGGGTTTTCATCGCGTGTAATGAAGTCCCACTATTGTACAGATCTAACTAGGAGTACAGAGAAACTACGGAAAAGCTGCGAACCAGTTCAACAGCGTCTTCCGCGTAGGAGTGGCGAGACGCACAGTGCTGCAGTCTTTGCCGGGATATCACGTTTATCTATCTCTAAATGGCGCAGCGAACTCATCTTCATTTGTGCTCAGGTTTATTCATCTCGGCTTGGGAAGAAAATGCGATTCCGTACGGGAGACTTTGGAGCAGGGAAAATTTCTACCGTGAGGTGCGCTGGCGTTGCAAAAAAGGCCGCTATTAATCTTTGTCAAGTTCAGTTTTACGGCATAATATATTAATTTTACATTGTGGTGGTAATGCATTTCATTTCCGTGGGACGTAACAAAATATAAATCGCAAGATTTTATATAAATAAATTTATGTTATGAAAATCGCAATTATCCCATTTTTTCACATACGAAGCAGAGGAAATTCGATACATGGCAACACCAGTGCAACCTGGTGGCGAAAAAATGTATTTGCCCAACTGCCTGTGCTGAGCTGCCCAACCTGAGTATAATAAACCTTACGACGTGGTCTGTACATAACGATGCAGTGCATCTGTCTAGGTATTACGTGAACCTGCCCACTTCTGTAGTAGTTATACTATGTCGGCAGCGAGGTTTCGGAAGTAATGCAATGTCTTGATTAATTTATTTAACGTGTGATGTTCTATTTAGTGTCCCCTGACCTTGCCTTGTTTATTTATACGTACTAGAGTAATAGTTAGGCAACGCCCGTGTATCAATGCTCCAGTTTGACTTCGTGGTCATGTGCAACTGCACTTTTTAAAGCTGTGCATAGGATCTACTTTCTTCATTTTGTATCCTTTCGCCATGAGTAAAATAACATAGCCGAGGGCCTGATGACCATTCATGCACCATTCAAGTGAAAACGTGAAAATGAAAGGAACCTAGACGTGGTACTAATACGCCATTTCAAACTCTAATGTGTTTAAAACAGGGAAAACTAATGTGGTTTACACTCGCAGTACAATGATAAGACTTGGAACTATTTTTTTTATAGATTCTCTGCGAACTAACCTCGGAGCTAGCATGCCAGTGTGTGCGGTAGCTTACATGCGGTTAGCGGCCAGTGATAATTTTTCTAAAGGTTGATTTCAAAAGTGTCTACTACTTTACAGTATAGCAGCGTGTTGGAAGGCGATGTGAATGTGAACATGTAACCGCCCAGGTGATGAGAAAATGCACAGTGAGTTTGGGAAGTGCTCTGTAAAACGCGGACCAAGCATAACCACGATGCCAATATAATATGCGAGGAGCTTTGAGACTACCGCCGCATCATNATAACGATGCAGTGCATCTGTCTAGGTATTACGTGAACCTGCCCACTTCTGTAGTAGTTATACTATGTCGGCAGCGAGGTTTCGGAAGTAATGCAATGTCTTGATTAATTTATTTAACGTGTGATGTTCTATTTAGTGTCCCNGTCGGCAGCGAGGTTTCGGAAGTAATGCAATGTCTTGATTAATTTATTTAACGTGTGATGTTCTATTTAGTGTCCTCTGACCTTGCCTTGTTTATTTATACGTACTAGAGTAATAGTTAGGCAACGCCCGTGTATCAATGCTCCAGTTTGACTTCGTGGTCATGTGCAACTGCACTTTTTAAAGCTCTGCATAGGATCTACTTTCTTCATTTTGTATCCTTTCGCCATGAGTAAAATAACATAGCCAAGGGCCTGATGACCATTCATGCGCCAATCAAGTGAAAACATGAAAATTAAAGGAACCTAGACGTGTTACTAATACGCCATTTCAAACTCTAATGCGTTTAAAACAGGGAAAACTAATGTGGTTTACACTCGCAGTACAATGATAAGACTTGGAACTATTTTTTTTTTGTAGATTCTCTGCGAACTAACCTCGGAGCTAGCATGCCAGTGTGTGCGGTAGCTTACATGCAGTTAGCGGCCAGTGATAATTTTTCTAAAGGTTGATTTCAAAAGTGTCTACTACTTTACAGTATAGCAGCGTGTTGGAAGGCGATGTGAATGTGAACATGTAACCGCCCAGGTGATGAGAAAATGCACAGTGAGCTTGGGAAGTGATCTGTAAAACGCGGACCAAGCATAACCACGATGCCAATATAATATGCGAGGAGCTTTGAGACTACCGCCGCATCATNTCTGTAAAACGCGGACCAAGCATAACCACGATGCCAATATAATATGCGAGGAGCTTTGAGACTACCGCCGCATCATAAATATTACTTTACCGACGATTTAGGTATTGTGTGTAATACTCTTGAGTTCTGAGTGTTGTGCAGTCTGCTGTATTCCTCTGTACTTCTAAGTTAGATTCAATTCGTAGTTTCCCTAAACTCAAATTACAGAATAGCATACTACTGTGGAACTGGAGGGCGTTTCCCCGAATCGATGTGCATAGTCTGTTCACGGTAAAGTGTGTACTTGTGAGGCTTTAGTTTTTTACTATCGGCCATTTTTATCCTCACTCTAGTTTTCTAGCTAGTATTGCCATATAAGTAATAAACGCAGTGTATATATTTCACCGGGCTAGAAAGTTAACGTTTAAGGCTACAATAAAATATATTTAAAGACTACTAGCTTACCCGGCCACGCGTTACTGTGGCATAAAAGATTTTGGTTCTATTATGCTTATATATATATATATATATATATATGTATATATATATATAAGCATATGTATATATGTAAAAAACATTGAGAACAACAAACTGAAATGTTTAGACAGACAGCTGTCAACAAAGGCGCTTCCTGACGCGAAAGCANACAACAAACTGAAATGTTTAGACAGACAGCTGTCAACAAAGGCGCTTCCTGACGCGAAAGCATGGTAAAAATGAGCTTTTTTGCAGATTTTAGTATTTTTGCAGGTGATACAGATATATAATAAAGGTGTACGAACACTCGTGGGAACGAGAGGAAGGTTTATAAAAAAACAACGAAATTTGGTTGATTTTTTTTTTTTGGGAGTTATACGCGTCCGAAACAAACGGACACAACATATATATAACTCCAAATGAGAGGGCTCAAAAAGTGTTAACTTTATCGTGAATAGCCTATAGCCTAGTTCGTATTATAAGGTTGTTGTTTCTATTTGGTCATCAACTGACTGTGTAAAAAAAGTAGTGTTAAATAATCGTGTGAGAAGAGCTGTTGCCTTCACGTTGTTGAGATCGCGAGTCACGTTTTAGAGAAGGACGCTCGTGCTGTTGTCCCAGTACGCCTCGCGTGGTACACAGTTGTGCTCAGAGAGTGCGCTGAACACGTCACTTCGTCGCGTGCACAGTTTGCGTGACGAATGGAGTCGCCTGTCACGACGACGGTGACGTAGGGCGTCAATTCGCTCCGAGAAAATCAATTGGAACTGTATTTTTCCCCAAGGGAACGTAGCAAAGCTAATAGAGGGTAATCTTAAGTCCACGGCCACACGCGACACATAACTGCTTCACTTGAAACAGGTTTAGCATTCCGCTCTGTTACGCTGGCTCCGAAACTGTTCTCTGAGCAGTCACTTCTCGTTCAGAGCCAACAGGTTGCGGAAGTACTTCAGAGCGACTTTTCCTGTGTATTGCGCTCGCTCTCATTGGCTGTTATGAGTCTAATGGAAAGTATCATTGAAATGGCGGAATTTGGCGGGAATCTCTGCATTCGTTGAAATAAATTGAATGCCACGTCAAAAAAAAAAACAGTACTCGCTGTACTGTTACAATAAAACTAAAGTAAGTTTTGTAAAAAAAAAATTTATAAAATACTTAGCCTTGATGAGTGGTGGAAGCGATTATATGCAATCATGCATGCATATATACATTAATTTTTATTTCCAGAAGCTCTTGACATGTTTGTAAAAGAAAAAAAAACAGCACAGCTCGTGTCGGTTAAAAAATATATAAGCATGTATTAAATATAAAAGAATTAAGTCACTAAGTGTAATAAAATGTGAAATTCCACGTTCCAACAAGTGCGATTATATCATAAACACTCGTATTGCTAACATCATTATGACTCTCATAACGTAATTTAATATGCCGTACATAACATACAGGAAGTCAACAGAATAAATAAAATAATAAAAATAATACTTGTGACAATGTTTAACGATTAAAATTCAAGAATTCGTGTACTGAATAGAAGGTGCGAGTAAGTAGTAACTTTTTAACTTAAGTTAAGAATGTTTTTTTGTGTGCAAAACATAACTAACTCCTTATACTGTTAAGGTAATAAATTAAATTTTTTTATAGTTTCGTAATATGTACTTTCTGAGAAGAAAGCGAAGTACATGCAAACTACTGTTATTTCTAGTTTTGTAGTTATGTAAATCACAGTTCAAATTAAAACTGATTATCTTATTGGCTGCTAATTAGGAAATAACTTCATTAATGTAGTGGCGTATCCCTTCATGTTTATACAACTCTCTGCAGGANTAATTAGGAAATAACTTCATTAATGTAGTGGCGTATCCCTTCATGTTTATACAACTCTCTGCAGGAGTCACTCTGTTGTTTCTTGCATGTGAGTGTAACCACTTTATTTTGAATAACAAATACCTTGTTAGAGTCGGTAGTTTCCCCCAAAAAATTATCCCAGAGCTCGTTATAGAATGGAAATAAGTATAAAATAAACTAATTTAAGTGTATCTTTATAAACTAGTTTGACGGAAATACCTAACAGACCAGGCAGCATTGAGTTTTCTCAAAATAATATTTAAATCCCCTTTCCAAGTAGATTTATGATAGATTTGTAATCCTAAAAATTTAGATGTGACACTCTTCAAATATCCAAGTTTCTTGTATTTTAACATTTATCTCGGTTTTTATTTTATTTTTTGCAAGACATCTGATAAAGTTTGTTTAGTGTGTTAGAATAATTAGCAAACAATGGTGTATCTACATAGTACCCAAATAAGCTGGAAAGTTATAAATATATTATATATAAATAGTGGTCCTAAAATAGAACCCTGAGTATCTCCATGTTTTATAATGATACTACTTGATGCAACATTGGTCTACAGTTAGTCAACTTATTTAATATTTCTACTCTTTGCTTTCTTTCTTAAATACTATTAAATTTGAACCCTAAATTTGTCTTTTATTCCATAGAATGTCGACTTAATTAGTAATTTGTGATTAACACAATCAAAAGCCTTTCTTAAATCACAAAACATTCATAAAGCATCGTATTTGTTATTTACAGAATTTAATATGTTAGATGTTAATTTAAATATGGTATTTTTAGTTGATAGATCTTTTCTAAATCCATATGGGTACGTTTACGAAGACTTCNAGATGTTAATTTAAATATGGTATTTTTAGTTGATAGATCTTTTCTAAATCCATATGGGTACGTTTACGAAGACTTCAGCAAACACAGATAACAGTGATATGGGTCTATAATTGCCTAAATTCTTATCTCTTATCTCAATTTTTAAAGATTGGTTTTACCACTGCTATTTGTGATCCCTCTGGGAATTCACCAATATTTTCGAGTTTGGGATTCCCTTTTGTTTGCATTCAGCTGTAAAGGTGTAACCACTTCAACTAGTCCCGTTCGCAAACGTGTTCAATTATTGCCGCCGAACAAATTTACAGTTAACACGTTTAGACGACTCGTGTGAGCACAGCCTTAGACAATGGCTTTTCCCAGCTTTGTAAGAAACTGTTTTCCCTTACTGGTGTATCTTCCGGAATACATTATTCATGTTTAATACTTTATCAGTTAGTAAAAACAGTTACGTAGGACGCCCTCGCTCGGTTTCTCATTTGGCTTCCACAAGCTTCTAGAATACGATTGACGTTTGTAGCATTAATGCATGCCCCACATACTCAAAGAGCGTTGAAGGGATGAAAATTACTTTCTACATTTGTATTAGGCCTATATGCTTTTTCGTTGTAATGTGAAATAAACTCTAAAAAGTATGGTAATGGAGAAAATGACTTAGAACATGAATTAAAAAAAAAACATTATTTTTAATTTCTATCATTTTTCCATACTAATCTCAAAATTGAGCAAAATTAATGTGCTAGGACACAGCTAAAAATAATTGTTAATGTTGTTAGAATGCCATTGACATTTCTTGGAAATTAATTGTGCGATTCGCCCTTATTTCTATTTTGACTTTCGAAATAAATTTTACAAGTTAAAATAGCCAGAAAGTAGAATCACTATGACGAGTATGTTGCAATGCATTTAAAATGGAAGCTGTGTGGCTGTGGCTCGACTCGGACGAGCTCGNGGAAGCCGTCGACTCGGGTTTGTCGAACGTATCCCAAGGTGCTCGGCAGTTACTCCCACTAATTCTTCAAGCATATGTTTTTTCTGGTAGCCATATTGGTTTTATAGGCATAGGTCATGCCAAAACATAAATATGTATTTATTATCAGATTTGAAAAAAATACTTCTAACTATAAATTATTTATTAATTTTTATATTTTGCCGAAATCTTACTTAGGTATTGCGGAAACATGCAAGTGTCTCTCATTCAATTACTAAATTTTCAGTTCCCTGTCTTGAAGACAGATTAATACACTATGCCAGAATCTGCAAATCATTCACTGCCTCGACTGTTTTGTAGGTATAAGTATGCTAATCAGATTTTTTTATGTATGTAACTAAGCCAATCACATTATACTAATAGCGACCACATGCACGAGTATGTTACAATCATGATATAGATCAGCATCTACCAACACTTTTATAGGACTAATTGGTGATAATTCACAAGTCAATACTGCCAGGTCCTGGAGACTTGGAATGTACGAGGTTGATGAACAGACTTAACTTTCGTGCTCTTCTTGACAATCAATCAGTCAATCGTCCAATCATTCCATCGATATTTGGATCAATCCATTAATCTTCCAATCTTTCCATCACTCTTTCACAATTGTCGCCAATCCGCAACTAATCCGCGCTAATCCTCAGCGATCTTTCGCTCGATCTTTCGCTCGATCTTTACTAATCAGCACCGCACGCACTGATCCCCCTACCTGGCAACTGGGGTGAACAGCAACCCCAATTAGGAAAATTAATTCTCACCTGGACTGGCACATCCACATCCACACCCCAACCGCCGCCGGCAGGGTGAGTCCCTAGGCGTAAATCCATGATTACCTAGATACGTTTCTTTTAAATAAGAATTTTTTCAGCAAATGCAATTTAAATAAATGTATGTTAAGTAAAATTATTCCTGAGATCCTCGCAATATCTTTATATGCAATAGCTCACAAATTATTGCAACAGTGTATAGTAATTAAATAATAAAAAATATTATGAAGAGTTTTGGTTGAGGTAAATTTATTTTAAATTACCTTAAAAAAAAATTACATTCTCAGCTCAGTACACACATAATCTCTCTTGTGAAATATAGTGATGTGAAGACGATAGTAAAATATCTTTCAATACAATACTAAAATTATTATTTTTTTTTGGAAAATGATTATTTTTGAATATAATTATAATTTTATAAAGTACTTTCATAATCAGTGTTTATTTTAACGGGGCCCCANTCTTTCAATACAATACTAAAATTATTATTTTTTTTTGGAAAATGATTATTTTTGAATATAATTATAATTTTATAAAGTACTTTCATAATCAGTGTTTATTTTAACGGGGCCCCAGGATCTATAGAATTTTTGATAATGCATTACATGATAGATTTTTTAAAATGCTATTCTCAAATGGTTTTTTTTTTAACTACCATTAAAATAATATAGCATCATGCACACGCCGGTTATTGAGGAAAAATAATATCTGAAACTGGCAGAAACTNCAGGATCTATAGAATTTTTGATAATGCATTACATGATAGATTTTTTAAAATGCTATTCTCAAATGGTTTTTTTTTTTTAACTACCATTAAAATAATATAGCATCATGCACACGCCGGTTATTGAGGAAAAATAATATCTGAAACTGGCAGAAAATCTGAGAAAAACTGGCTAATGGGGCGTGTTGGCTCGGGTGAAGAGGTTACACCCGTTCATAATTCCATTTTCAGAAGTTTTAGTGCAGCAACCCGCCTGGAAAACAGGGAGTAGTCAGGGAACTTCAAAATTGAATTTCAGTAGACCTCTTGTATATACATACATTAAAACATTCGGAGTAGCGTACTTATACCTACAAAACAGTCGAGGCAGTAAATAATTTGCTGATTCTGGAATCGTGTATTAATCAGTCCTCGGGAGTGGGGGCTGGAAATATAGTAATTTAATGAGACTTTTGCATGTTTCCGCAATACCCTATGTATAATTTCGGCACAATATAAAAATAAATTTATAATTACCATTTTTTTTTCAAATCTGATAATAAATACAGATTTAAGTTTTGACATAGCACATGCCTATAAAACCAATATGGCTACCAGAAACAAACACATGCTTAAAGAATTAATGGGCGTAACTGACGAGCACCTTCGGGTACGTTCGACAAACCCGAGTCGATGGCTTCCGAGCACCTTCGGGTACGTTCGACAAAACCAGAGTCGATGGCTTCCGAGCACCTTCGGGTATGTTCGACAAACCCGAGTCGATGGCTTCCGAGCACCCCGAGTCGAACAGAAGATTGCCGAGCTTGTCAGAGTCGAGCCGAAGACCGCCAGCCACAGACTCATCAGTCATTCTTCTCCAGAAGTTAAACTTTTGTCGGAGGTGACCCGAGAGTTTGGTTTAAAAGGAATTGTAGTAAAGCAGTTGTGTGGCTTCAATATACTTTGAAATGTGTNTTACCATTTTTTTTCAAATCTGATAATAAATACAGATTTAAGTTTTGACATAGCACATGCCTATAAAACCAATATGGCTACCAGAAACAAACACATGCTTAAAGAATTAATGGGCGTAACTGACGAGCACCTTCGGGTACGTTCGACAAACCCGAGTCGATGGCTTCCGAGCACCTTCGGGTACGTTCGACAAAACCAGAGTCGATGGCTTCCGAGCACCTTCGGGTATGTTCGACAAACCCGAGTCGATGGCTTCCGAGTACCCCGAGTCGAACAGAAGATTGCCGAGCTTGTCAGAGTCGAGCCGAAGACCGCCAGCCACAGACTCATCAGTTATTCTTCTCCAGAAGTTAAACTTTTGTCGGAGGTGACCCGAGAGTTTGGTTTAAAAGGAATTGTAGTAAAGCAGTTGTGTGGCTTCAATATACTTTGAAATGTATTCCGTCACGTTGCGATTGCTCGCAGTTGAGCACGACATGCCAGCCTCTCTGCATCTCTACGTGAAACAATATTGCCGGCATACAAGAACTTCGGCGTCGCCGTATATGGAGCAGAGGTTATGTGAGCTGTTTCTAGTCTTGCACGCATGCCCCGGCATTGATTCTCGCATCGCCTCTACGCGTGTCGGTCACGTGGTACACCTAACACGTGGCGAAGGTGTTTGTTTACGTTTAAATTTAAAAAAAAATCCCACCCTTTTATATTAATGAAATACTTTTGTCATACACACATGTTCTATTTCCACTCAAATTAGGTTAGGAGAAAGTATACAAACATATCAAAGAACGTACTTGCACAAACAGTGGTGTAATCTCGAGTGTCATCCGCATTGTTTCTATACTTCCATTGGAATAAAATCGGTCCAATGTTGGAACACGGACAGTACTGCGCAACTCGCATGTGCACCCTACCTTATTTTCCCTCCATATCGGAATAAGAGAAGTTCTCGCGGGCCTAATAAGTAGTTTTTATGTCGATGACCTGACATCCACATTGATACAAACATAAATAACTTTCTCCTGATCTGCATATCTTACTCTAGCGATTGTAAAAAGTAAAGAAAATAATTTTTGTGACCACCAACTTAAACACAGTGTTAACTTACCTTATTTCTTGTTATTGGTTTATGTAATCACTTACTTGTGTTGTCGTAAACTAAGACTTGCCCAATTTCTTAATGCGAATATGTACACAAAGGTCGGACGGACGCAATAAACTAAACTGAACTAATCCCGCAAATTGGCGTCAGTTTGGGCGAGAGATGAGCTCGTTGGCGCTTAGCTGCAAATATCAATAATATCATAACGGCTCGTGTGTTCATTTACTTGAAAATATACACTTACAATGCTGGCCATTAAAATTGCAACGTCGTAAATTGTAAGGACAAGGACGTGAGCTGTCTCAATCAACATACACAGGTGACATGGTTAATCTTGCAATTCGGTATGACATAAAGATCACATGGACATCAGTAGAGGATGTCCCCACCGTGGGTGGCAATAACAGCTGCTACACGATGCGGCACGCCGGAATGCAAGGTCGGGGGAAACTGGAGATCCCCGAGAAAACCCGTCGATCAGTGGCATCGTCCAACACGATTCCCACATGCAAAAATCCGGGGGTGATACCGCCGGGAATCTAACCCGGTTCGCCGAGGTGAGAAGCGAGTAGTAAAACAGTATCCTTGCCGGTCTTCTTCAGCGACGGAAGATATTGCTTCCGTCGTGATTTCCATTAGCTTTGTTAACGACAAGCTAGCAGTAATGTTCTTTTCCCGCACTATTCTCTTTGTTTTATAACACACTAGTTAAATGGGATAAAGTTCGCGTATACAAGAAGAAAGTCTAGGAACATAGTGTCCGTGAAGTTTTAAAAGTTGGTCAATGCGAAATACTTTTCCAGGCTTCCTGTTCTGCGCAATTAAGTCGAAAAGCTCTGTTTTTCGCATTTCATGAGAAAAGGGAATGTTTTTATTGGCCAACCATGACTCCATTTCTTTTTTCACTGAATACTTCGATGGGGGTTTATTTTCTTGCACTGAGTGGCAAGGCGCATTGTCCATAATAACAACAGACTTTTCCGATAGGTTTGGCAATAACTGATTATGGATCCATTTTTCGAAGCTCCCAGAATTCATCTGCCCATGGTAGTCCCCCGTAGCTCTGCCTGCTGGAAAAATTAGCAAGTGCATTTTCAATTAATCCAGTTTTAGCACCTGCATCAACAACAATTAAACGGTTCTAAGAACTGCTGTTGGTTAACACCCCACGTTCAGTATCACTTTGCCAACATTAGTTAAATGTGATGTTGCTATCAACCCAGGTTTCATCAATGTGAATAATGGTGTGCCCCTCCGCTCTGTAGTGGAGAATTGATTTTAAGTAATTACAACGCCAGTGGACAATGTGTGATCTTCCCACTAATATTTTCCGAGAACTGTTACACCGTTTCCATTTAAACCCCATTTATTTCAGTATCCGTCTGAGCGTATGAACATCCCATGGAAAAATCAATTGTTTCTCTCAAAGCAACGAGAAGCTTAGGACATGTTGGTACTTGTTTCTGTACTAAGTAAAAATCATGAATTACGTCTCTGATTACTCTCCTATAAAATGAGCCACAGTGCACATTTATTTCACATTGGCGCTTTCGGTGTTTGCCTGGTGTTGACAGCGAACTGTTACAACCATCGGCGCCTTCTTTGCGAATTCTGGAAACACTCCTCGTAGAAATTCCAGTGTATTCTGATGCACGTAAATTGGATTGAGATAGTAAATGCTTTATTTGACCTTCCAGTGGCTTCTTCGTCACATTTATTTATCGCAATTCTGATCACCTCCCTCGCTTCGCTGTGTCTAGTTTTCCCTTTCTTCCTAGACTGCGCCATAATATACCATCCTGATACGCACGCAACCGACACTAACTCGTGATCGACTTCCAGAGAGCTGTTTCTTTTGGGATGACTAGTAGCAAGGATGACCCGTTACTCTGACAGCTGGCTATAAACGTAGGAGGGTGTGTGGGGGGCAAGGGAGGGTTTGCGGCCCCGACCACCACCCCGCCACGCAGCCTTGCCTTCTCGTCAGCTCCCTACTATAGTTACTAATGATGCAGTCTGCACGCGAGTACACAATCACAGCCTCGCCCCGGTCGATCGCCCTAGCGGCACCAGCTGCTACCAGCTGGCACAGTCGTAAATAGTGGCCGACATCTGGTGGTGGATTTCAAAACCACGCCTGTGCTCCGGCGTTTAAGGTGGCGGCCTGGGTGGGCCGCCCTGAAGGCGTGGTGCAGAGCTTCCAGCGGAAAACGTTTTATTTAAAAAAAACAGTCCAACGTGTCTCAGTGAGGTCTGCTTGCGAATAGCATTTAAGAAACGTTACACGTGTCTATACGTTTTTTCAGTTCTTTCAATTCTCTCTAAAAACATGTTTTTTGTGATAGTCGAAATGGCTAAAACGGGTGTTTTCACGGTCATTTTTAGGTATGAACATTCCGGTACGAAACGTTAAAGGAATAGGGATATGCATCAAACCTTTATTTTTTATTATTACGTCATAAAATGGTAGGGTGTCCGCTGAAAGTCTTAGAGTCGCGTTATTGAAGGCAAGACTGCACGCTAGTTCAGTGCTTTGCGCGTAGAGGCGATGAGAGAGTTGATGCGCATGTCTCTGTCGCCCCTAGCGCTCCCGCGCTTTTAGGCCTCAGACATGCAAAAAATTCCTTCAACCAGACGGCCACCTAAAGGGAAACCTTCCTCCACTCTATTGGATCCTTGGCACGTTCTAATTTTTCTTCAAATTACTTTCAACTTTATTGAAGTCAATTCATTAATTACTATNTATTGGATCCTTGGCACGTTCTAATTTTTCTTCAAATTACTTTCAACTTTATTGAAGTCAATTCATTAATTACTATATGACGTCATAGAATTGTCATAATCGTGGCCATTTTCTCTTTCAATTTCTTGAAGGTCTAGTTTTCCTTCAAGATTTTCGTTTCGAGCATGTTCTATATTTTTTCGAATCCAAAATTGCAATCTTTTATCAGAACTTTTCTGACAGTATTAACAGATGTAATCTCATAACAGAGTTGTGTGCACACATAAAAAAAATAAAAAAAAATAAAAACATGTTTTTTAAAAATAAAATGTACAATAAAATGAAGAAAAGAAGTTTGTTGGGGTTTAGTTATAATTATTTTTATGTAGTGCAAGAGTCGTAAATACTTCTAAAAATTTGGTTTTGCTATTTTTTTAACTGGTTTCATTAAAAAGTTTGCGATAAATTTTTTACGCGGAAACTTGAAAGTTCATTGAACGCAATTCATTGAAAGACAAATGAAGTGATTTTTTTAGTTGGAGTTCAATAAATATTTGATCGTGTGAAAGGGCTTACTTAGGCTTTGTCCCCCAGACCGCAGCATCGCATCGACGGAAATGGCCAGTATGGAGGGTATAACGAGATAACTACATGTAATTTTCCAGTAAAATGTGAATATTGCGTTTGTTTGCATATATATTTGGCCAAGGAACAGTTGTGTTTGAGGCTGTAGTTAAACTGCGCGGACTAATGGTTTATGTCGGGGGTGGTCATTTGTTGAATAGTTGGAAATTATTAAGATCTCAATTGAAGGAGCGCGACAGAACATTGTTTAGGAAAGTGGAAATGAAGCTAACAAGGGGTTGAGCCGAGTGAAGTTACGTCCCTATTCATCAGAGAAAAATTACGTGTTCCATTATAAGATTTACTTGCACCTCGGTAATGATAAAGAATCGTATATTTTCGGGGAATGGCAAAAAATATCTGTACTGCCATTTTGGGCTTCAAGATTATGTTGAAGCATTATTACATATACATGTTTGTATTACATTATTTTGTTGCTTGTTGCTAAATCACATTTTAGTCCGCTGGGATATTGTCCGACCCAATTCTTTGTGACTTTGTACTCATTTAATATAAAGATTTTAAAAGGTTTTTGTTAGTTCGTTAAAGTTAAATTTTATTTTATTATTAGATTTATCCACCCCAAAATTTCCCTTGTTTTTCATAATCCTTCACACTATAACTATACCATCATTTCTAAATCACTTTTTACTTCGGATATTTGTGTGCAAACATACCATATCTTGCCTTAATATAAATACTTTATAAGGAATTTGCTTGAGTTTGCACAACGGAGCTCAATTATATTGGTTTAAGTTACTTATTTTACTAGGGGAAAAAAACACAATGATAGTTAGAAATAGTCTGTTTTCACAAAAATCGAATTAAATTTTACTGCAGTTAGTCAAAAGCCTCTGTAAAAGTACAATTTTTTCCCGCCGCTAGAAGTCAACCACTTTGCTAGAAAATGCGAATGGTGTTAATTTGTCCCATTCACTTTTAAATACTTACTCTCAAATTTCATTACACTTGCTCTGGAAGTTGCATTTCGTAAATATTAAAATTGCGCAATTATTTTAGAAAACAAAATACTTGTTTGTTGGTAAAGCAAACTTATTCAAACGTCACTCCTTGAATGGCGTGATTTCGACAGAGATATGCGCGCAGTTCACGAGTTAACTGTGGACTATCTCTGCTATATTCTCCTAGCGACTTTTCGCGTAAAAATCTGAGCCCACAGTAGACTTCAATACTATACACACACCTCAGCTGTTGTTATACCTCCATCGGCTGCTGGTGCCGTGTCAGTCTTTGNAGTAGACTTCAATACTATACACACACCTCAGCTGTTGTTATACCTCCATCGGCTGCTGGTGCCGTGTCAGTCTTTGACCAAGACACTCACGACTAGGTAACTCCGACACTGAACCTTCGTGATTCGTGCGCAAACGGTTTAAACTGCTGGCCANCCAAGACACTCACGACTAGGTAACTCCGACACTGAACCTTCGTGATTCGTGCGCAAACGGTTTAAACTGCTGGCCAGAACATTTTTTAGCGAATCAAAGAAGCTGGACGACCCTACAGTGCTTTGGACTGTATCTTGTCTCGGAATCTTTTCGCGAAATATCACTGCCCCTGCGTATAAGACGTGTTTGGTTGTTTCCTACATATGTCGTGTATCTCAAGTGTTATAAAACTTGTGTATCTTATTTTCAGCTGAATTGAAAATGTATTTATATTTTATATATAAATAATATTTAATTTATAATTAAATACGAATAAAAACGGGGAGAAGATAGGTGCGTCGGTAATACCCAATAAGAAGTAGTAGTTCTCATGCAAAATATTATCGCATCGAGTGAGCACGAATGCGGTGCGTTGTCCCTTTGGCGTACAGTTCTAGACTTGGTCAAGCTTTTGTTTGCACGAGGCTGATGGATTTCCTGAAACTGTAACTTCAGCCGGGCTTCTGAAGAGTTGGAAGTAACTGCGAATGGACTTGTACGCTCTCTCTTCTGTAGCGTGTTCGGTAGCACGTTAGTTAGATTCCAAGTGTTGCAATCGCGTGATTTTTTTTGCGCGGGTGCTGTTCTTTTGTTAAGCACTTGTCTTGCACAAACCCAGTGAAACGTGAGGCGTGCTCGCATGATACCGGCGTCAGCCATCCGCGACTAAGGGGCGTAGAAACTAGTGCAAATCATATTCGCCCACTGATGACTTGCTAGGTACAGCACCGGTCATGAGTGTCATTAACGTGCAACATGTCCTCGATAGTCTACATGGAGACTGGACGAGTGGGAACTGTCGCCTGGAGAACCGGCAATAGGAATAACGTGTGCGATACTGCACGCGTGTTGATTACACGTAATAAAATTACAGCGACACATCTGTTATTTGTTATACACTTCATCGGGTATTACTGCAGTAACCAGCGATAGTTAAAACATATCTATTATATTCCCATGTAATAGTTACGAGCGATGTGGCCCAGCACGGATGTTGGTGGAAGCTACACGGTGACTGAAAAGGGTAAAAAATATTTGTTTGTCTCCAGCGTTA
The DNA here is from genome assembly GCA_002778355.1 of Clitarchus hookeri. Lineage (NCBI taxonomy): Eukaryota > Metazoa > Arthropoda > Insecta > Phasmatodea > Phasmatidae > Clitarchus > Clitarchus hookeri. The sequence continues at coordinate 33,188 of NQII01011944.1, forward strand.
TGACTGAGGCTGTTTATTTGAATGTGTTGGCGGTGCGTGGTTTCCAGCGAAACCCTCGGTGCTTCCAGGACCGCGAGATTATCACTCGCTTTTCCCGCTTGTTGAGAGCGGATGTTACTTCGTGGAGACAACAGAGATGGATTCACAACCTCCAAGCAGCTTGCTTGCGCACGTACGTGCGAATAACACTTGAACACTTTATATACANTTCGTGGAAACAACGGAGATGGATTCACAACCTCCAAGCAGCTTGCTTGCGCACGTACGTGCGAATAACACTTGAACACTTTATATACATACACAAGCACCCATTCAAATATGCGTACGCGCGTAAAAAAGAGGGCTGAGTCGTTCAGTTTTATACTTCTACACACTTACGTACTCCTAAAGAATAAACTAATCATAATATACAATTTATTAATACATTCACTCTTTTAGTTAAAACTATTTTTGTAAATTCGTCAATAAACGAAATAGCGTTTTCTTTGACCAATGCTTCGAAATTGTGCCATATTTTGCACAAAGCCCACAAAAACCAAGCACAAAATTATAATCTCTTTTCGCAAAGTAATTTTTTTTTTTTTTTAGAATGTTTGCTGACAGAAAGAGTGCGTACGTACGTACGTTCGTTCGTTACGAAGACATTGTGAAAAAAAAATTTCTTTAAAGACGTACCTGTAGTGTTGGTCGCCTTATCTTCAGGGCTCGACTCTCGTACAGGCGGCAGAGCACTCCCCCCTTTCCCTTCTCGAGAGTAGGGTGTCCAGCTGACGACTGAACCCCCACCTCTATATTTCATTGACTATATATAGTCGGTCAATCTGCCTCCCCTCCTCCAATTAATAATGGGCTTTAAGTAACAAATTATCCCTCCACCAGATTGCGGTCGTCGCAAAATCTTNCAATCTGCCTCCCCTCCTCCAATTAATAATGGGCTTTAAGTAACAAATTATCCCTCCACCAGATTGCGGTCGTCGCAAAATCTTCGCAAAAATCTCACCCACAGCTGACCTACCAAAGGGCCATGCCACCCGACCGTGCCAATAGGTTGAAGAGGGCAGGGGCGAGGGGTGGGTGGCTTGGTGGATAGCGGGTGGGGTAGGG